>ML856644.1:7932-27506 GCA_009831015.1 Picea engelmannii
TTATCAAGAGGGGGAAGGGATATTTAAAGTGAATTTTGATAGTTTCATTGAAAAAATATAAGAGGTTTTATTTTATGTGATCAATGAATAATCAATTGAGGATCCATTTGATAGGTTCCAGGACTAGGAGGGAATTGAGTGTAATCGTTACATCTCAGAAAATTTTCATTGGTTGTCACTACAACTCAATGAGAGGAACAACTAGGTTGGATGATATCAATAGGCCACAAGGCATGGAAAGGATATAAGATACTACTTTCACACAGAGGTGTTGTGATAAATGGTGTTGGATCTATTTCTCTTGATATTTTCTTCCCCTGCCCATTCTAGCTATCATTTTACATTTTATTATCGAAAAGTATTATAAATGGGACACCTTCTTATTATACATCACTTCCACCATAGCCATTGCCAAGAAGTGGATGGAAATCCTTAAGTTGGAAAGAATCCTGACTACTATTTCCTTGTACAATCATATGTTATTTTCCCTAGAAAATAAGGAACAGCAATTCAAGGGACTAATGATCCACATAAATCATTGACTAGCGGTTGTTGGTTTACATTGAATTGAAAGATGAAAAAAGTCACACCTTTTGTTTGTGGAATCCATAAAACTAAACTATTACTTTTCTGTATAAATATTATATAGATTACAATTTCACATTTAAAGAAGGTGTTATAGCGTCATTTGACACCTCCTATGATCATGATGACTCATTGGCCTCGGTTACATCCATTTCCATGTTTGCAGAAGCATAATCCCCCTTTTCCTCTCTAAAAACATATTAAAAAGCCCATTTTTCTAGATGTACACAACTATCCTTAAAGCAACCCACGTACATACATGACTTTCTAGTTAGCAACCCATGTACATGTTTAATTGGCTCAAAAAAATAATAAATCCTAACATTTTGGGTGGAGTTGATGGATTCCTTAGGTTCTCTACCTCCTATAGCCCATTCATAACTACTCCAAATATCAAAAGGGAGTATAAAAGAGAGCCTTGGGATGGAGGAAAAAGATATCAAAGAGATGCATCCTTATGTTGGCAGTTTCCTTATAGCCCTACAAGCCCATGTTTTCCTGTATTTTTTAGATTGTCTTCCCCCCCCTGAAAACCCTTGTTTTCAGGATTTGTGTTTCCCTTTCTCTCGTCGGGAAGAAATCCATTGTTTCTTTGGATTTTCCAAAACACAAAACTTAGTAGGTAGTGCTTGTAATCTCAGGCCTTGGGTGGAGACACTTGGATCCTAGATCTGGAATCGCGCTGCAACGGTTACAGGTTGTAACCAACCCCTTTTGTTGTTATCAATAAAATAACTCTCATTCTTGTCCACTTTTCTTTGTTAATTCATGGTTTTGATGAGATTATTTGTATTTCATTTTGAATCTAACATAGAAAGTGAATTGATTATATTTAGTTAGCTAGTGGATAACTACTTTCTTGCAGTTGCATACTTCTTTGTTTGAAGGACTTTTAGAGGATCGTGGTGAAGGAGTTCTGGAGCAGAAGGCCTCAAGCGGGATCAACTTCAAACACTAGGTTATGGGTATGTTCTCTTTCCTTTCTTCCAAAAGTTAGTTACTGTAGGTAGTTACTTTCATTTAACTGCTTAATTAAAGTTTGAGAAAATTCTTTTAGGGCACTGCTCTGTTACTGCCCGTGACCCAAAACCATAGGACTTAGATTTTGTAACAGACTTAGATTTTCATAATATAATTTTGTGTGTCGGATATTTATGGCCAACAATCTTTAATTATTGTGTGTAAGTGGTCAAGAAATGTCACCCTTGCCAAATATTTTCTAAAACGATGTGTGCACGTCATGTTCCTATGTTTCCCATCATTATTGTCAGTCCCTTCACCGAGTGGGGGGTTTATTTTATGACATGTCACCTAGTTTCGGCTGGGGGGCATCACTATATCATAGTGGTTGTAGACTATTTTACGAAGTGGGAAGAGGCCATGTCGATGTTTTCTAATGATGGTGAAACCGCAGCGCTTTTTGTGTTTAATTAGGTTATAGCTAGGTTCGGGGTTCGAAAGGATATTGTCACTGACCATGGCAATAATTTTTAGAACCGCATGATGTCAAAGATAGCATTAAAATTTGGTATTAGACAGGAAAATTTGTCTCCTTATTATCCTCATGAAAATGGACAGGTTGAAGTTGTGAAAAAATCCTTGAAAACCATTTTGTGAAGAACTATCAATACAAGCAAATGAAATTGGCATTTGATGTTATACCTGACATTGTGCGCCCACTGAACATTAGTCAAAACTGCAACACGCTTCTCACCTTTTCAACTCATTTATGGGGTAGAAGTTGTTTTTCCTATTGAATGCGATATCCCTTCGCTTAAGATTGTTATAGAGCTCCTCCCTAACACAACTGAATTGGAAGAGTGCCTTGTGTACTTAGAACATCTTGACGAGCAACATCGAGATGTTGCAATAGAAAATGAGGCACATAAGAAGCGTGTTAAGGATAATTACAATAAGTCTGTGCACCCCAGAGTCTTCTCTGAAGGGGACCTTGTGTTGGTCTATGAACATGACAAAGCCTCCTTGGGGGTAGGTAAGATCAATCCATTGTGGCATGGCCCATTCATTGTGAGATGTGCCCTGCAGAAAAGATCCTACGAGCTTGAGTATTTTGAAGGGAATGCGCTTCCGGAGCCCAAAAATGGGCTCTTCCTTAAGAAGTATTATGCTTAAGTCATCACGCCTAGGCTTCCTTCTTGTAAATTTGTGTGAATTGTTGTATTTAGTGGTAGCATAGATCTATTTGTGTCTTAGAGGTGCTAATGGTGCTTCTTCTTGGTTGGAATATGTCACGGGATTCTTTGACATTCGTAGGGTTCACCAATAGCACCATTCATCACACTCGGAACTTGGCTTCCGTTGCTTGGGTGATTTATTCGCCCACAGGTCAATTGGTTGCCTCATGAGGTGCTTGTCTTGATCCTTCCACCAATAATGTGGTTGAGTATAGTGTTCTTATTGAACTGCTTCGTGACACCATTGTGAATCAAATTCAGTCTTTAGAATTTTTTTTAGACGCTCAGATGGTAGTATCCCAGCTGAACAGTGAATATCATGTTCATAATGTTATGCTACATCGTTGTTTCCTACGAGTACATTTTTTGGAGAATTTTTTCAATCATATTACTTATGTTCATGTTCCAAGAATTTCTAATTCTTTAAGTGATGCATTTTCTAACTACATGTTAGATTGGAATTTATATCATTCACGTTGAAATAGAAGCACGGAAAAATTGTACTTGTATGTAATAAAATCACATGCACATTATCACTAAGACAAAAATATCATTTGTATATATATCATCACACTCAAGCATGGGAATGCCCAACTTGAGAAGAGAGTATCTTACTTGTTTCAGTTGTACGTACTTTTCCGGGACTGGTCTTCAACTACTCCTACACAATGGCCCCCCCACAATCTCATGACTATTTGTAATGTATTTCAGCCATCAGTTTCTCTTCTAACCTCACACATTAGGGGGCATCTATTATAGCGTCATTGGACCCCTCCTATGCTCATGAAGACTCATTGGCCTTAGTTACATCCCTTTCCCTATTTGCAGGAGTTGAATTCCCCTTTTCCTCCATAAAAGCATATTAAAAAATCCCATTTTTCTAGATGTATGTGATTATCCTTAAAGCACCCTGCGTACATACCAGCCTTGTTAGTTAACAACCTGTGTACATGTTTAATTCACTCAAAAAAATAATAAATTCCAACATTTTTGGAAGAGTTGATGAGTTCCCTAGGTTCCTAACCTCCTATAGCTCGTTCATAACTTCTCCAACTATCAAAAGGGAGTATAAAAGAGGGCATTGGGATGGAGGAAAAATATATCAAAGAGATGCAGCCTTATGCTGGCAATTTCCTTGTAGTCCCGCAAGCCCATGTTTCCCTGTATTTATGAGATTGTTTCCCCCCCCTAAAAACCCTTGTTTTCAAGGTTTATGTTTCCATTTATCTCGTCATGAAGAAATCCATTGCTTATTTGGACCTGCGGAAACAAAAAACTTTGGAGATAGTGCTTGTAATATCAGGCCTTGGGTGGAGGAACTTGGAGCCTAGTTTTGGGATTGTTCCGCAGCGGTAAGGGGTTGTAACCAACCCCTTTTTTTGTTATCAATAAAAGAACTCTCATTCTCGTCCATTTTTCTTTCTTGATTCATGGTTTTGATGAGATTATTTGTATTTCATTTTCATTTTCAATCTAACATAGAAAGTGAATTGATTATATTTAGTTTGTTAGCAGATAAACACTTTCTTGCAGTTGCATACTTCTTTGTTTGCAGGACTTTCATAGGATCATGGTGAAGGATTTCTGGAGCAGAATCTCTCAAGCAGGATCGACTTCAAACGACAAGTTTCAGGAATGTTCTCTTTCCTTTCTTTTGAAAGTTGGCTATTGTAGGTAATTAATTTCAATTAGCTACTTAATTAAAGTTTGAGAAAATTATTTTAGGGAACTTCTCTATTGTGGCCCATGACCCAAAGCCATAGGACTTAGATTTTTGTAATTGGAGGTTTTGATAAGTAAGGAAATAGATGGACTTAGTGTCCCAACTCTTTTAAATGGATCTTATTTATAGTTGACAGAACTAAGATATATATAAATAGTGAGTGGAGAGTTCATTTTGTTATCATTTGAGTGCACGTGTTCCCTTTTTTAAGATATTTTTCCATTTGTGCATGGTTTCATGGAAAGATCCCACTATTGATCACAAGGATGATTGGTACTGTCATTGTAATATTTTGAAAATTAACATTCTCTTTCTTCTTCATTGGATTGATCTCCGTCCAAATATGCCATTTAGTGATTATATGTTGTATGCTAAAGTCCATGCTAAAATAAACATGGAAATGAATATTAACATCTAGATTCAAAATCCCAAGCTAAGATTTTAACATCTCCTAAGAGATGGGAGGAGAGAGATAGATGAAATGGTGGCAACAATAACAACAAGAGGTAGAGGGCATGGGTGGGAGAGAGTGCATTTCTTACAATCCACCATTTTGTTATAATCCCAAAATAATAAACCAATTATGATAGATAACATGTATTGCTCCTCCTATAGCATGTTACTTAACTAGCACTCAAAATGCCTTCAAGACAGCATGAATGGAACTTGGATCATTGTATAATTATAAAAATATAATGGAGGTTGATTTTTGTGTTTAATTTAGATGAAATTTTTTCCACAAAGATTGTGTTTTTGGTGGGATTTATAAAAAACCACATATGAGTATCATGAAATATAAAGAAACTTTTTTAATGAAATTTTGGTTTTAATTTGTTGGAAGTTCGAATGGTAGAGAACACATGAAGATTCATATTCACTTGAATATTTCAAGCACATCATCATCAAAATCACCCTCTCATTTTCTAGAGCTAGTGGATGCTCTTAGTGACAAATTGAAATTTAATGCATTGTCCTTAGCTTCTACCGAGTGAACTACTTAATATAACACTTTTTTTCCGCTAAAAATGTTTGAGTACTTGTTAGGGATTTTAGGGGAACCCTCATAAAATTTGATGATAATATGCATGATATATTGTAGATTAATATTCATTGATCCTTCCATGAAGCCTCCTTTGATCCTATTTTGAATGTTGAATGTTGTCCCCCCTACTATAACCTTGTCAAGGCCTATAGGTTATCCATTTTCATTGTCTTGCTAAGGATTATTTGGTGGGTCTACCATCAATTCATGTTGTGGGTAATCGACTTTTTTTGTTGTTATTTTTATATTTCCTTAAGTATCAAAAATAAGGAAGCCCTTGATTTCCTTCTCCTAGAGAAACTTGTACCAACATCATCAAATGGGTGGCCTATGAAAGGAAATTAAAATTATAGATCCATGCATAATTTTAGTGGTTGAATATTTATTAATGACATGGGTATATTTCCAAAAGTTTCAATTTGGAATTTTCATTAAGGACTTGTAATCTACAAATAAATGTTGAGTGTGATTTCTTCATGATACTTGTATCATTACAAATCTACACATGATTCCATGGATTAAAATTTTATGTGGTTACCTTGTTGAACACCCTCATCTAGTTAAGGAGCCTACATTCAACAATATCAAATAAACAAACATTGTAATTCATAAAAACACGTGCCATGAAATGTGTGTGTGTGTATTCAACATTGTCTCAAATGTACATCTTCTACAAAATGGCACATCATGCCCAATATACAAAATGGTGGAAAGTTCCCAAACATGGAAACGTGCCATATGGTTCCCTAGATACAAAATGGCACTCATTGGGCACTCATTGACCACTACCACCCTCACAACTACCAAGTACATCCTAGAACTCGACCTTTCTTCTCTTACTTGAAGCATCACCTTGAGTGGTTTTTCACCTGGGCATGGTTCCTCGCTCTGAAGACTGGACAAAGAAACAACATTCTTATATGTTTTTTCCACAATGAATTAACATACTTACAAAATGATACCTTGTAATTTAAGCTAAGAAAACTCACCGCAAATCATTTTGACAATCATGATGGTTTTACCATCCTTCGCAACCCTAATCTCTCAACAATTCCACCCTAAAAAATGCATAAAAGAAATTACATTAATGACACATAAAAATACATCAACAAATGATCTCATTGTGAATAACTTGGGCAACATTGGAGAGTCACTAGAAGGTGGAGCACTCGGATATACAACCTAGTCCTAGGAAAAATATACTATGGTAGCCTTAGTGGATGACACAATATATTATAGAACAATGACAATTTTTGGGTTGCATATGGGTGCATTAATGAAAATTATGATGGGGTGGGTTGCATACACGTGCATCCACTTTGGATGGATGAGATGGAAAAGGTGGCGAGGTTGGGTGGTGTACGGGTGAAGCCACTATGGATGGATGGGATGATAAATATGATGGGATTTGGTGGTGATAAACTCCCACGGGTTTTACGAGGGATGGTAAAACCATAGGGGTGGAAAGAGGTATCCCAAGAGTTGGGGCGGGGTGGCCAAGGACTAGACTAGCCTTCTAGTTAGGGAAAAAAAATGGGTGAAAAGTTAGTAGTGGTTCTAAATGAAAGGGTGGTGGTATAGATGACTCAGCAATGGATGAAGAAACTTGCATACATATTTATAATATTTTTAGTACCAAAACATAAAATTCAACCAAAAAAATATATCAAATTTCACATTTAAACAAGATTTAACTCAACACATGATACATGTTAAGGGGGTAACTTGTCCATCCCAAGTGGACATGGTTCATCACCATATGGTACCGAAATGTATAGAAACTCAAAATAAAAAAGAATTGAGGATGCCAGAGAATAAACAAATCACTATGGTCAATTTATCAAAGGTGACACATACCTATGTATGTGGTACACCAAATGAGCAGGATGTCTCTATTGTTGTATCAATGGTGGAAACTTACACTGATGAATCTATCGGCGTAAAGGGTCTACTATAGAAGCATAGTAACTAGAAAACATCATATAATAATATATGGAAAAAATACACATAAAACTACATATATATATAATCATGAAGAGCATAAATGTGCTCAAGATACTAACCTCCTCCATGAAACGCTCATGTCCACTGGCCTCCATCAACCCATAACAAATTTTCCCGCAACTTTAGCATATATGAGGCTCATATGAATTCCTATTATGCCCATGCTCCCTCTCTCGATTGCACTCTATTGTAGGGCTTGAAGGTCCATCCCCTCTACCAACGTCACATGTAGGCACCTCTTGATGAGATAGTGCTACAAAACTTCCATGTTGCACCAGGCTTCGAGTCAAGGATGATATCAATAACTATGTCTACATGATTCCTTCCATGATGGGAGGATGCTAAGAAAGTGAGTTATTCCTTTTCCTAGAAGGACGAGGACCCAGCACTGGGTCATTCCTAACATTATCTTTCTCTTGTGCAGACCCACAACCCACCTCCTGGAATTTACCAATGTCAAATTAGTTGACATGGTGACCCAACATAAACTCTTCCCATAGTTTTATAAGGAAATATAGAGGCACCTCCTTTTTATTGCAAGGAGGTTTTTCAAACACCATAAACCACATGTCCCTCTAAATGTCCTTAAATTGTTGTTAGATGCACCATTCCATACAACTACATCCCTTTATGATTGGTGGTTGTAGTACATTTCTAGGATTAATGAACAGTGACATCAATTCTTGTTTTATGATGTTCAAGTCTCTCACTTGGTTTTTATCTATGCAGGTCCTGTTATATTCAAACATCCTAGCCATGTAATCAGAAATACTAGTTAATTTCCCTTGGGCACTTGTGTTGTGTCCCCCACAACTACCCACTAAAATTATGTTCCTTAGAGGATTTCAGTGGGTACCCCCTATCAAATTTTTATCAAGGGATTTGATCACTACTAACTTGATTTTCTATTGATACAGGAAAGTACCATTGTGTCTATGCAACTCCTATCCTATCCCAAAATCACCTATGATAATCATAGATCTTGAGATTTGTATCCCTACATTTGTTATCTCTTTTTCTTTATGACTAAGCTCCAAGTCCTACAAGGTCCTAAGGAAAAACTTAACTCATATGACCATACCTAAGAGCTATCGGATCACTCCACTAGAACATTCCTTCTCAGAGTGAGATAACATACAACGCAAATTTCCTCCCTGATGAGCCCTTTCTGATAGCACTATCGAGAAGCTCTCTATCAAAGTCTTCTTCATCGAAAAGGTTTAAACCTTGTGTACATTATCGACTCCAATGGATCCTCTCTGATGGAATTATCCTAATGTGTATGGCTTCACTATGCCATAAATCACTTATCTCATGTCTTTGTTTCAAGTTTTTACTGGCCCAAAGAATTGGTCCATGTCGTATAAGTTAGACGTGTGGACTAGGTCCCTCACATAATTGCTAACATTACATGGCAGGGATCAATTTTTTTATTAATTTAGTCATATCCAAGCATTTTAACCCACCTGTGAGTAAGAATTTTTCATACGAGCATGATTTTTGAGGTATAAATATTCTCTCAGGATACCTTCCCATCGAAACAAAGACTAACCATGTTCGATTCTTCTCTCCAATGGATCCTCTCCAATGACCCTCTCTGATAGCACTATCAGGAACCCTTCCATTGGAGTGGGCTTTGCATCATATTTTTCTCCCGGATGGTGCACTCTAAAAAGGCTAATGTAAAGCATTCAAGTGTTGAACTAGACAAGTGTTTTATACACGATAAGTAACGTAGGAATAACACACGCAGATGTATAATATCTTCCCTTGCATGATTCCCAATACATAAACGGATTCCTTAGGAATATCCATTGGAGGTAATATAGGACATGAAGTGTTTGAAAATTTCGATGACCCTTTCCGATAGTACTATCGAGGAAAATTTCCAAGCTTTATCTCCTTATCACTATGCACCCAATACACAAATCTGAGAATATTTGTACTTTCGAGAGCATTAATGACAATGTAGTCTTCCACCTAGACACAAGTTGTCTTCCATTTGACATTAATTACAGATAATTGGGGGTAAATTACAAATGCATAAAACCTTTTTTAACCCTAAACATTGCATTATGCACCTTTTGTAAGCTTGTAAGAATTGTGTTATGCATATTGTGACTGCGAGCTAATTTCATACCTCTACAAAATTCCAGAACGACAAGTATGTGAATGGATTAATTTTCATTATCTATACTATTGCATTAGTCTCGTAAACTTATGTGATTTTCATCTATTATATAACACATAAGCAATATCATGTCGTGATTGTAAACTAGGAGAGGGAAAAACCCTGTGGTGAATTTATCAACACCCATTTTAAGTTCAGATGATATCTGGCTACAGACACCAACTTCTTCAATGGGATTGAGTGTTGTCCCCGCTATGATGAAATTTACAGGATTTTCAACAATGGAGACTTCCCACCTGAGGATGAAAGACTTGGAAGTCTATCAGAATATCAGGAAAAGTTTCAATCACCTCATAGTTGCTTGTTTGATGGTGTTCCCTTATAATGACACTGCTAGATGGTGCCTCACACACCTTGAAAAATATATAGCTACCATAATGAGTAAAGAAAAACTTCAGATAACATATTTAATGCCAGAGGACATAAGACTCTGATATCACCTCCAAGGACCTGTAGTTTCCTTGAACGAGCCATTTTGAAGAATTTCAAGAAAGACAACCAATATTTTGAAGACTTAATGGAGGATTGGTGGGTGATGTAGAAAGAAAGGTCAAGGAAGGATAACTATTGATCCCTACTGAGGAACTCAAAAAACCCTACGGAATGTTGAATACTATGATATGCAGATTGAATGGTGAGGAGAAGAGTACTCACTTTCAGATGGAATGGTTTTTGATGGCATACATAGTGGTGAAGACTGGAAAAATATTCAACTAGGAAGATATATTGGCATTCAATATATTCCAAAAAGTCAATAAATCCTCGGGTATGAAAAAACCTAGCTTCTTCGTGTCATCATATCTTATAGATGACATATGATCTACTATACATTTTCCTTCTTTTGGATGGAACTACGACCCTAGTCATCCACATGTGCATGTTTATTGTTCAGAATTATGGGATGTCAATTATAAGAAATACATATATGACATTTGTGATTATTTACTTTATCCCCTGCACACCATAATTTTTGGGTATCCACCATATAGAAATCACGGGAGGCTCTAACAACCTTGAGGAATATTACAGATTGGTATATGGGAAAGCATTATACATATATCAGGGTCTATGGGAGCTCTAAGGCCCAACATCTCCTACCCAAATATGTTCCCAATAGGTTGTTAGCCCAAGATATTTCTTACTAAACAATAGAAATTGGTATAACCTCGTTCCTCTCAGGTAAAAGTAAGAAAATCTAGCCCACATTCCCTCTAAACATTTGGAGATGTGCATTATCCAATGGTACTCATGCTAGGAAGGAAGTTGAAGTCTTGTAGGAGATATGCCTATGTACATGGTAACCTAGAGGTCATGACCCAAAAGATATAGAAATCAATCATGTCAAAGTTGTTGGACTAACTCACGATGTAAGTGAACTATGTAGAGGAGATATTCAAAGGGATCTTATTCTTTGAATAAGTACTACACATGTTTCCAGATGAGTCGGCTAAAGATAATATTCTAATGGAAGAAGAAGAAGAAATGAAGATAACTAAGGAACAATTTGTATTGCTTACATAGAAGGACAAAAAAAACAAGGAAAGGAACAAGAAGAAAAGAGAAAGGCAGAGAAAATATACCAGAAGGCCTTGGAAGTAGAAGAGGAATACCAAAAATGAAAACAGAGATAGAAGAAGAGAAGAAAAGGATCCAATAACAAGGCAAAGGGGAAAAAGAAAGATGAAGACAAGAAGAAACCCAAATCGGATGAGAAGAAGAAGAGAGATGGAGCATTGAAGAAAATTTTTGAAGAGAAGAAGAGAAAGGTTGAAAGAGAGGCAAAGGCACTACAAGATGCAGAGAAAAACAAGAAAACAAAACAAGAAGAGGAGAAACAGAGTTTGGTTGCAGAAGCATAGCAAAATAAAAAGAAAGAGGAAGAATAACAACAAAAGGATATTGAGGTTGAGGTAAAGAGGAAGGTTGATGATGAATCTGAAAAATAAAAACAAAGGAAATTGAATGAAGCCAAAAATAGTACAACAAGACCAAGTGTGGATATTCTCAACATATCTGCCGAAAAATGTACCCCCCTAATGGAAATACCAGGGATTTCTCTTTATCCTCTTAGATGCTAGAGTTGGATGAAGTCATAGTAGCAGTGGGAGAATACTACTATAGCAACAAGACCAAAGGAATAGATAAAATATCAAACAAAATGAAAAGAGGAGAGATAGCTCTCATCCAGATATCAACCAAAAGGTACATAGAATGGAGAGCATGCCCAAACCCCAATTAGGACAATGCCATACAGACTGTCTCTACTCTTAATGCATTTGCAGGGGAAAATGCATTTTACGTATATGATTTAGTTGTTGCATTGGATATCTTGCAAGCCAAAATAATTGAACTAAATAAGGGTTGAGGACATAGAAAGAAAATATTATTGAATAATTCAAAGACGCAGTCAATAAAACAAAGAGACATCACAAATAGGATTTGGAAAAAGCATTGTAGATCCATATTGATAAAATGAATGTAGAATTATAGAATAATATCTAGATAGTTGAAAACCTACACAAGGGAGAATTGTATGCCCTCAAGTTGGAACATGATAAAGAAGCAGAGCAACTGAAAAACAATCATGCACAGGAGTTGACCGATTTGCAGATAGAACATGTGGAAGCCAGCAAGTTCATTGAGCAGTTGGAACATAAAATCCTAGGGCTATAATAGGATAAAGAAAAACTTGAGAAATCTTTATAAGAAAACAAATCCGAAACTCTCACCTTGGAAACTATAAAGGGAGAATCCAAAGTTATCAATGAAGAACGGAGATTGGTGCAAAAGAAATGTTTTTGTATATTGAATGATATCCAAAGAAATAGAGATGATCAAATAAAGTTAGAGTACCAAATGGAGGATATGAGAGATAAATCTTAGAAGGCTCAAGATGTCTTTGAAAAAATTGTGGATTGCCAAAGTGTATACCGAAATCCACCAAGTTCCTTGCCACTCTACTCTTCTAGGAAAAAGATAAAAGAACAGGTCTTTTTTTATACCTAGAAACCTCTCTTAGAAGACATCAAAAGCATTCAAAAGGCAGTGACCAATGCCTACAATAGATTATGGAATGCCTTCGATGAGCTACTAGAAGAGTTCAAGATGGATATTATGCCCAACATAGATGATGCATCCCTAGGTCAAGTGAGGATAGCAGAAGTTAAATAAAAAAATGGATGTCATCCAATAAATCATTGAACAAATTATAGAGGTTAGAAAAAAGGTATTAAATGACCATTTGATGAAGCCAATGAAACCGATCATGCTCACCAAAAATTTTATCAAGACGATCAAGTAGGGATTGAGACTATAAGTGACAACTAAGATTTTTTATGGTGAGTTGGACCTGGATAAAATGCAACTAAGCAAGATGGAAACAATCTTGGGAGATTACGCGGTATGGAAAGAGTATAGAGATAAAATGAAATTGCAAATACTCTCATGATTATTTCATTTTGTACCTGATCCTTCTCACTTTAATTATTCTTACTTATGTGAATTTTGAATGGGTAATATGAAACGATGAGTCAAAACTGTCATATGACATCATGATAGTTACTAAATTTAAACATCCCCTCTTGTTTTATAAAAGAGGGCATTGTGAGTGAGAAAGGAATTTTTGTTTTTTGTATATCGGAACAATACTTTCATTGTTTAATGAATAGAGCAAGAGACATCTTGGATATTTATGATTCAGATATATGTATATAATATTTTTCTTTGCGCGTATGTCTATCGTGTAAATGTTATTGAAAATAGTTGTACGAATTATTTCTTCACTCTATTCTTGGTATTTATGATATCATGGATTTCCTTATGAGTACAAAAACAATGTCATGGGTATAATATCTAATTAATTGTCATTGTATCTTTCTCATTGTCATATTCACTTGTTACTTGCATAAATTAATCATTTATTTTTCTCGTAATATCATCTCCTTTACTGTGCTCATATTGTTTAGTTTGTTGTTGATCAAGATATGGGTTAGATTAGTATAGGATGCACTTAGAATAGTTTTAGATAGTATTAGTTATATTTTTAGTTCAGATTTTAATTCATCTGAGAACATTTTGTTCTCATATTCATATTAGAAAATCTTCTAGAGTGGCAACCAGGCCCACATAATAGTTGAAAACATTATACCAAATGAGAGTACGTCTAATTGGGACCTACCATCGAGCATTCTCCTTTACCTTATTGACAGGCCATTTGGACATGTCAAATGAAATGTCTCTATAAGGAGGGCCATCGAACTGAATGGATACTAAAAAATTGCAAGATCCTACCCATTCAATTTTGTTGATAATCACTACTCGGCAAAGTGATTCTCACCATACCAAACCTAAATAAGTTTTCCATCCTCAGTCGTACTCTATGAATACTCTTATTCAAGTCTCCACTCAACAAGGTTTTCCTCTATCAAAACCCTTGTCACCAACTTCCTATTCACTTTCCGATGCAAAACTTGAACGAATAGTTAACCAAAGTTATGAGTGTGTGATAATTGGATAGTGGAGTAGGAAAACTAGGCAACCCCCTATTGATGTTTCAGTACTTGAAGGGAATAGGAGTCCTACATGGGAATAACTAGCCCTTGAAATTCCTTGAACCCACGAAAGAAGTCAAAATGTCGAAACACCTGGTTATCGACTATCAAAAGTCTTTTGAGGAGTCTCATAACCCTCTAAATTTGACTTAGAGAACTACATACTTTCTAGGGGGGTCAACCTCTCATTCCTCCTAACTCTCCAACCAGAACACCCAGAGGTGAACTCGAAGATGAGACTGAAGAAGAAGGAGAAGGAAAAAAAGGAATCCATGTAAATACTCAACCAATGGTTGGAGGTAATTCCAATCAACCAAATAACCAACCTTGGCTAGTCCCTGATGCATTCGTAATGCCTGAGGCAGTCCATGACATGCCTAAGCATCCAAATAATTTTCTACCTAACTTCAACCCTGATAAGAAAGACTTCCCAAAATACCGTGTCAAAAAAATTATGCTTGTTGTCAGGCTAATGAATGTGCAACACGAAGATGTCTTATGCAGACTTTTCCCTTATATATTTGAAAAAAAAGATTCAACCTGGTACTTCTCTTTATCTCAAGCTTAAATCACCTGTTGGAATGCTTTTGAAACAAATTTTATTGAAAATTTTGGTGAGCACAAAACCACAACAACTTTATTGCTTGACCTTTCAATGATCAAAATGGAAGAAAATAGGTCTTAAATGACCATTTGATGAAGCCAATGAAACTAATCACATTGGCCAAATATTTTATCAAGAATACCAAGTAGGGATTAAGAGTGGAAGTGACAACTAAGGTTTGTGATGATGAGTTGGACCTGGAGAAAATGAAGCAAAGCAAGTTGGAAACAATCTTGGGATATTATGCAATTGTTATACCAAAAATTTCCACATCAATTCCATTTGTGAGACGGCTTAGTCCTTTTCCCTAGATTGCAAACTTAAATCCCATCCTCCTTCATCAAAATCACCTAAAAAACAACATTTTTGTTTCCATCTATGATTCACCCATGTGAAAACCACGGATGTTCGCGCCTATCTAGTTTGTAACTCGCGAATGCCCTCAAAAATATAAAAAAATAAAAATATTCCACATTTGCAGGTGGGATTTTCGGTTGGGCTTGTTCCCAAACTTCCCTTGGCCCATACACAATATAATTCAACCACCTCAACCTCTTGAGGATAGAATAAAAGCACTTATGAGGGCATGCGATATTATGCTAATAGTTTTTCAAGATTCCCTCATTCCTTGATCCTCTGAGTAGCATCCCTATTCTAGAAACTCATTTTCCAACATTCCTTCCTCCCCTATATATGATTGTAGGGTGTCTTCCTATCCCTTCTGGGTCATCCGAGGAAGAGTCATCCTACAAATTTGATGCTTAAAGGACCAACGAAGGAACCTAGGAAGTTGGCTTCGAGGTAGTGTCGAAGATTAGAGTAAGGTTGTAACTACCTACTTATATTGTTTTCAATAAAAGAGTTCTATTTCCCTCCATATTTGTGTAATATTGTTTAATCTATTTGTATATGCTTATTTTCTTTACATGTATGAATTTTCTTATTACATGTATGACTTGTTTTCATAACTACCTGGTGGCAGTATAGACTTGATCTCATTTTGCATGATGATACTACCAAAGATCATGAGTGAATCAAAGGTTGCGAGCGAGGAACGACATCAAGCGATAGGATACAAGTTGTGACCTCTTCTATTCTCTCTTCCAAAAGTAGTTATTTGATTACCAGTTTGTATGTGTGACAGTAGGGTTTGTCTTTTGAATATGGTCAAGTTTTGTTGTGACATGACCCAAGGTCACAGGAAAAAATCCCATAAACAGAATTGGTGACCATACTGGAGATATTTCTCCTAGTTTGGGTTGGTCTGAGGTTTTCTTGTGTTGTCTTGATTGTTGTGAGTTTATTTTTTTCTAATATTTTCTTTCAAAGAATCTACCATCTAGAAACTTTTTCTATGTTTATGGAAGCCTCCTTCTGGATTGGATTTTTTCTTTTTCAAGTTTTACTGATCCATCTGTGCTTTGTCCCTTTATGAGTCACGGATATCCATGATTCGCCCTTGTATGACCCATGGATGTTCGCTAGTACTAGTGTACACAGTCGCATATCTGTGTAAGAAACTTATTTTTTAAGCCTTTCTCTCTGTTCTTGGAGGGTCTAGTTTGGTTCTTCAGTATAATCTGAGCCTTCTCGGTTTTCTTTTTCTTTTGATTGTTGTGTTAAGTCTTTGAAAAATTTGAATTCATATAAAAGATCTTTCTTTTGGTTAGGTTAGTATTTTTCTTATAAGGTTCTTTAGGTGGGTCGAAAGGTCAGTTGTGTGTGGTTGGGCTAAGTTTCTAATTTGATTGTTGTGTTTTAGGGATTCTTGATTGTTTTATTTTTTCCTCTTTACCTTCTTCCCATTGTTCATAAAAGAAAAAGGAAAATCGCATCTCATTTGCATTTCATTTCTTTTAGTAACATAAAAGACAAAACTACTTGTTTGTTGGTCATTCTTCTATGGTTCCCTTGTCTCTTAACTTTTCAAGAAAAGAATTTTCTTACTAGCACTCAAGTCTTTAGGCATGTTACCTGATTTGGTAGAAAGTATTAGGAAATGAAAAACCTATTTTTTTGCTAATTAAGTCTCTTTCTTTCTTTGGATTGTTTTGCATTGTTATTTGAAAAAGAAAAATATACTAGCATGGGATTTTGTTTTCTCCTCATATTGAAAGCATTTCAAAACAAAAATAAGAAACAAAATCTTTGTTTTTTGCTTCTTGTGTTTCTCTTGAAAGTTGCATTGTGCATTTTGCATCAAAAAAGGAAAAATTTGCATTTCAAGGTTTGAAGGATTGTTCATGCATTTTCTTTTTTGAAACTCTTTTTCATTGAAGAATTAGTGTAAATTTGTCTTTGTGAGTGTTCTTATAAGTTTCATTTTTGCAAGAGTCTCAAACAACATCATTTTCACTCCATATCCCTTGAGTAAAAATATTTTCCTAAATGAAGCTAAACTTTAAATGTACTAGACTTTGTTTCTAGGTTTCACAAACAAGCTTAGGGTTAGGGCCTTGGATTAGGATTGGAGAGATAACTCTCCAAGGCCATTGAACAAACATAGGAGTATGAGTTAGGGAGAGTCAAATCCAACTGTCGTATAAGTATAGCTAGAAATTTCCTCTAACATGGGAGTCAAACACAAGGTCACGTAAAGGAGAGCCGAGGAAATATCCCCTCCAAAGCTTAATTGAGCGTAGTGGAGAGATCATATAATGGAGGATTTTCATGAATTGATACTGACACATCTAGCATTAGTCCTCTGAAAGATTTTTGGGCTCAGTTACCCTACTCATATGTTCAATCCCAACTATCAAGTGTACCCCCAGACGCTAACTGCGAGTTGGTGACCTTAGTTTCTTTTCTTAGGGATCTCAGAGGTGATTGTGGGGGTTTGTTGTGGTACCTAGGAAAGATTTTGTATCACACTTTTCAATATTGTTGGAGGGTGAGCCACGAAGCATGGGTGCTTGGACCAGATAATGCTAGTCAGTGGAGGTCGGGATAACTGCTTCTCACTCCTTCATTTGTTTTTTCATGGGACTTAATCAACCTATGCCTTCGTCTGGAAGGCACCTTTCCAATTTTTCATTTCTTTGGACTTAGGGCCTCATCCACTTGGGCTGAATATTTGGAAAAGTTGTTTTCTTGCAATGTTTCTCTTAGGGATTTTTAGTGCAGTGTTTCTTTGTATAGTTGGCCTTAGGTTGTTTTAGTATCACCACTTTTGGATAGTTGATTCAGAGTGGTCGATCAATCGCTATGTTAGTCAAGAAGGACCCCTGGTCTTTCTCTTGAAAGTGTGGAGTCGCCTATTAGAAGGCGTGTGTTTGTATACCATTGATACGCCAGAGTCGGTGCATCATACTTTTATGGAAATGAACAATCCCACAAGGGACAAACTTGTGCATAAGAAAGTCATGGACAAATTTCTTGAGGATACCAACCAAGCAACCCCTTCCCAAGGGGATTCTTATGCTTTTCCTTTCTTTGGAAACATTGGTGCCCCCTTGATTGCCACTTTGAACATTCCTAGGTTGAATGTAGGACTACCAGTTTTGTTGTGCACCACTCCAAAGGTCTTGAATGTTCTTGACACTCCTCAGATAAGCACCTTATGTCATGGGCATCATATGGATGTTGATCTTTTCTCTTCTACATACGAGAAGTCTACTTCTCCTCCTTCTCCCTCTTCTGGTGAAAGTCTTGCTACTAGTAACCGGGAGTATAAAAGGAATAGGAAGAGGAAGAGTAAGAAGAAAAAGTCACCAACCTCTGTTAGTCACGTGGGAGACCTGTCACCAACCATTGCGAGTCATGTTGGGGGAAAGAAACTAGTCGTTGTGAGTCATGTTGGAAGCATGAGTCCAATCATTGCGAGTCATACTAATATTAGGTCACCAACCTATGCGAGTCATGTTGGAGATAGGTCAAAAACCTCTGTGAGTCATGTTGAGGACAAGCAACCAGCCTCTCCAAGTCATGCTGGGATAAAAATTCTAGTCACTAGTGTTCATACTCGACAAACGTCATCAACTTTTGCAAGTCTGCAAGTCATGTTGGGAGAAAAAGTCTAGTCACTCAATCTAAGGAAATGCATTTTATGTGTACCACATGGAAATTTACTAGGTCATATTGTATGCAGAGAAGGAGTCTTAGTAGAACCAACTAAAGTTGCGGTCATTTTGAACATGACGCCACCTACAAGGAGTCATGGTAGACCCAGGAACTGTTGCGCTCTACACTTTGACATATAGGATATTACCGTAGGTTTATCAAAATATATGCAACTATCATCGCACCTCTAGAAAAATTGTTGAAGAAGTCTGGACTATTTCGGTGGACGCGAGAGTGTGACAGAGTGTTCGACATTCTCAAAGAAAAACTAAGTATTGCACCTATCTTTGTATTTCCCAATTGGTAAATTGAATACCATGTACATGTGGACACATTGGGTATTGCTCTGGGATCCATTTTAGCGCAACCAGGGGAAGGAAATATGGACCACACTATTTGTTTTTCTAGAAGAAAACTTTTGCAAGATGAACGCAACTACACAACTACAAAAGGGAAGTTCTAGCTATGATTCATGCATTACAAAAGTTTAGACACTACTTGTTAGGCTCTCATTTCAAGTTTTTTACTGAACACTCTGCATTGAAGTACCTAGTCAATAAACCAGTACTTAAAGGAAGGATTTGCAGGTGGTTACTTCTTTTTCAAGAGTTTTCATTCGAA
>ML856645.1:14791-27505 GCA_009831015.1 Picea engelmannii
ATCTGTACTAATGAGATGGTTATCTTATCTTCAAGGCTCTCATGTATAAAAGAGAGTGCTCTCTCTTCATGAGAATTCAATTAGGAGCAATTAGAATTCAATCAATTGTAAGTAGAGAATTAGAGTAGTCATTAATGGTAGTCGTTAGGATTCGAAAGAGAAAGGGATTCTTAGCTTTGATTCATGGTTTTGGTTTTCATGCTTTTATTATTTTGTTATGAAGATTGATTTGGTTATTGTAATAGAAGATTGCTTCAATGGCGTGAGCTCACATATGTTGTTGTGTCATTCAATTCTTCACATGTTGTACTTTCTTTTCCTTCATGTAGTTCTCCATTTCTAGATTAATTCCTTCACGCAATTTCTCATTCCTAGATTAATTTCATTTACGCAACTAGATTAATTCAATTCCAAGTCGTGTGTTAGATTAATGATTTTATTTCAGTCGTGTGTTAGATTAATGATTCAATTTCAGTTGTAGCTTAAACATTAGATTAGATTAGTTCCACTTCAATCTTTCATATACTTTGCGTGTGCTTCATCAGTTTACGAACCCCGGGTTGACAAATTAGATAGTTGGGTAAATACTACAATGCAATTAATTCAACATTAGTTCGGCCCAATGTAACGCCTGTTGTTCCTTTTGTTCCGATTGTTGTTCCTTTTGCAGGTCGTGTTGTTTCTTTGAATAGAACAATTGGCATTCCCTTTACGATTGTTGTTCCTTTACAGGTGTTGCATCTCTGGAGGCTGGGTATTGAAAACGGAAGGTAAGAATCTATGTAGGCGACAAGTAAAACGCTTGTGCCAACGCCTACCTTTGGTTGATGCATAGAGGTTGTTTTTAGGACATCTTTAGAGCCCAACATTTTCCTTCTAAGGCTTGTTGATTGAGGCCTTGGCTTACCAACAACTCAATCTTCATCCTTCTTGGTCCTTAGCTCTTACATTATCATTTGTTTCCTTCAAGTTTTGTTTCTGCAAGTGACTCCATTAGCCCTAAAAGGCACTACTTTAGACTTTAAATTTGAGTAATTGATCAACACAACCTTCAAAACCTACTCTTTGAGCAACTTACTAACACTTTCTAACCCTAGAATACCCTAACCTACTAAAAATATTGATGTTGTTACTAAAGTAAGATATAGCCATTAGATGCAACATCAAAATATTATAAAAGCAATTGAAAAGGCTAATTATACCTTGTCTTATGTGCTTCTATTAAATGCTAGTATTATGATTTCAATGGTCAATGATTCTTAGTCATTTTGAAGCTATTTTCAAGGCATTTAACGTGAATTATTGCTCTATAAAGATTGTTGTTATAAATTTTTTGTTTACTTCATCATATTCAACAAATTAATTTTATCAAGAAATTCCATGGTTTTACGAAGTGCTAACCAGCAAGTATACTTGCAAATATATCTAGTTTCTTGTTGATTTATTCCGAGTAGGTACACTTGACATATTATATGTTCATTGGTTATAAAACTGGACTTTCTTATCGGTGTTGACTTGTGAGAGGGGATCTTTATCTAGCCACTTTGACTTTGCCTTCTCAAACCCCCAGGTCACTGGGGATGTCTCCCCTAGGCCTACCACCCTAAATAGAAAGAGACATCCTATTGAGATGACAGTGATAGGATAGTCTCCCATTATGTCAATTTGCTCCCCTTTGAAATTTTATTCTACCAAAGTACAAATTGTGTGATAACATTTTGGCGTCATTGCGGGGGAGCACTGAGTCAATATTCCTCAAATGACACTTTTTCGGTAAGCCTTTATCCAAAAAAAAATTCTTACAAGCTTACCTGGCGACTCCACTAAGGATGATTCCCTCATTCCTTTGATAATTTCAAGAAAATTATCTGGCGACTCCACTAATGACGAAGCCAACCATTACTTCTCAATGGGACCCATGAAATTTCAAACTCCTAGACATGAGTAAAATCCCAGGATACCCTAGGCAAATTCCCGCCAAATATGAAAAATGGCTCCCAAGATTCACTGGTAGTGATGAAGAAAAATCCGAAGACCATATGAATAACTTTTGGGCCGTCTTTCAACTCCATCATGTTAGTGATTATGTTGAAGATCTGGTAATAAATCTTTTTTCTGCCACTCTTTATGATAAAGCCTGAATATGGTATAAAAACCTCCCCAACGCTAGTATTACATCTATGGATAGATTGGAGGAAGTGTTCCTCAAAAGATGGAGTATTAAGGTAAATCCCAATGTATTGCTAATGAGACTTAATGGCCTCACAAAGGATGAGAATGAAACTGTCCAAGAATTCCATGATAAATTTGAGAGGATAGTACAACAAATCCCTGTGAACCATCATCCTTCGAGTAGTTTCCTCACCTTTCTCTACACCAAGGCGTTCTCTGGACAATTGAAAATTTTCCTCAAAATAATGAAGCTAAGGACGGTCCAAGAATATTTTGACATAGCCACACAAGTAGAAGCCAAATTCCCCTCATCCAAAGAAGAACAATTATTTGTTCTAGAAGTCAAGGCTTGTGAGCCCAAGGGAGCACCCTCCCTCGAAACATATGTTGAAGAAACTCCGAAAGATTTAGAATAAGAGCTCAATCAACAAGAGGTTGAGGAAAGGGATCCTAAGGGGTTTTTCCAATCCCATGAGGAAAAGAAAGAGATTACTCATTCTTCTGTTAAGGATACTGAAGACATGGTTGAAGAGTAGGAGCTTGAAGATATCAAACACGATGATGAAGTATTGATATGTGCTCCTCCTTCTAATGAAGCCATTCAAGAGCCTATTTCTCTTGCACAAGAAGATAAGGATGAGTTTAGTTACTTTCATTTTCAGGATTTTGATAATACTTTTCTATATGATTCAGAGAGTGAAGGAGAAGTGGAATCCTCGAGCAAGGTAGATCCTCCTTGTTGTATAGTTGAAGATGTAGGGGCAAGTCATAAGGATGAGAAGGTGATTCATGTTGTTTCATTCAATGAAGACACCCAAGTCCTCGAAGGTCCTGCACAAGAAGAAATAAACACAATAAGTTACCTTCCTTTCCAAAATTTTGATGATCCTTTACTTTATGATTTGGAAAGAGAGGAGGTTTTAGAAGAGCCCTTGAACGTTTTAACCCCTTCATTTCATGATGAAGATGATGGCGTTGTTGATAATATTGATGAATTCATACATGTTGAGAAGCGTAAATGGGATGTGATTGTATATGATGGAGATCACATTTACAACATTGAGGGTTGTTTTCAAAATTTTCCTTTAACTTTATCACATGAAGTTACTAATAAACTTGAAATTTGGAAACAAGGACATGATATGGTTACAAACCTATTTCAGATACCCAAGGATGACCTGGTGCTATATCCTCCTAATGACTTTTGGTCGTACCTTGAGGATTTTGACGATTATTCCTCTTAGCACTTGAATTTATTCCATGAAGAATATTATCAACCACCGTTGTACTCATATATTGATGGGAGTAAGGACATTGTTTTCCCGAAGAAGGATCCTTGTGATAATGTTCTCCAGCCACCTTCGATTACTTTACCTTGTTGTGTCATCAAAGGTGTAGTTGGGAAGTATGTCTTTTGTATTAAGTTTCCTCTAAGACAAACCCTCAAGTTCAAGGCCAGGTTGAATACCTCAAGAAGAAGTCTGTCATCTCAATTTTTCAACCTTCCCTTAAGAACTTCTTAGTCACCCTCTAGGTTTTTGTTATTTCCTTCCCAAACCTCAGATTGTGAAGATTTCCAAGGTAACCAACCTTCAAACTCTTTGACTCAGTCTACTGGACCTATGAATTTTCACGATACCTTTTTGATATGGATTGAGCACTCTCTCGAGAGTATCACTTGTAATGATTTTTTCCCTCCCTCCCACCTCTATGAGCTGGACTCTATGATTTCCGATGATATAGTACACTCTCTAACTCATGCTATTTTTGTGCTTAACTTATCACTGTTTTGGTTTATGATGAAGCACAAAGGTAGGTATTGTGAGACATTGCTAGGGTGGTTTCATTGGTTGTTTGATTACACATAGATTTCAACCAACAGGTAAGTAGGTAGGCATTTGCATTCATTGTATATACCATTTTCATTTCATTCTAAAGTAGTTTGTATTTACATTTGTACACATGCTTACATTCATTGTCGGGGGTGATCTCACCACCCCAAATGATTGCTAACAGTCTTATATTGAGATCAAGAAAGTCATAGGTTATGCTAGAGATGTTGAGTTTATCATGTGCTCTACGGTGAGCACATGTCCCCGAGTTGGAGCCAAATGTTATCCCCTAGCCTAGGGATAACTAAGGAGATTATGTCTTAAGGCCCACATGTCCTAGACATGGAGTACCGAGAGCCATATCAAATTGAGCATGGCCCTAGAGGGCCCATCCTTTTCTTCTTCAGCGCCTCCACTTTGTCAACAACAACAACATCCATCACATCGGCCTGGTCCTATAGCATAAATGGATCTTGCTCCACAAGGTAATGAGTCCGGGTATCATGGTATGTGTCACTCTGATCCTCAAAACCTTTGAATATGTGCAATTAATTATTTTTGCTTCTAACGTGTTCTTGGACCTTATTATTTTCCACTTGAACACACCTGGGGGGAATGATAGGATTCCCTAGTAAGCTGGTACCCATAGGGTTTAAGTTTCCACTGGGGGTATTCATGAAAGGCCATCATCCGCTCCCACCATACTTACCACTTTTCATCTTTTTCCCGCTCATCCATCCCATTACACTGGTCTGGGCACTGGGTTGGAAAAATATCTAAGGGTTGTACATTACCTTGTGGGAAGAAGGGACCAAAGTCCCAAAGGGTAAAAGTAGCTGGAAAAATATAAAAGCCAAAAGAATGAAACCTTGAGATGCTTCGCCTAGGGATCCTCGAGAAATCAATAAAAATCTTCTCAGCAAGAAACAAAGGGACCCATAAAAAAATAATAAGTCAAGACCTAGTTAGAGGATAGGGGGTCTCATCATGAGCTAACCTATTAGGTCCATAGGAATGTAGCTGTATGACACTATTGACAGCTAGTCACCACACCAGGGTAGTGGCTCTTGGTGGCATATCCAAGAGAAAGGGGGTCTCATCATGAGCCAACCTTCTCATTTTCGAGAAATGCTTGTGGATAACATTGCCGCCATTGGTCACCACGCTAGGGCAGTGTCCCCTGACTATCCCCTTGAAAAAAAAATTAATAAGAATAAAATATAAAAAGGCATGAATGGTCTTGGAAAAATTTGCATCCATGACAAGGTGCAACTCACCCTCTTCAGAGGCACCCACAGGTAAGCTATAAATTTCCTTGCTACCACTGCACCCCTTGCCCAAACATCCCTTATGACCTCATCCACTCACATGGCCTGGATTTGAATTCTCCCAGAAACATCCCACATCCAATGAGCATTATCCCAATAGGATTTCCTAGCGTCCCCTCAAAACTTGGCTTGCAGATTAGCATAATTTCTTTGAGCACTTGTCCAAGTAAAAGGGGTTTCATGCACATGTTTAATAACTTGATGATTAGATGTGATTGACATTGCTATGATCCATGTGACTTGTGAGCCCATGGAGGGCGTATCTGTTGATGTTGCAGGGCCACACTCAATGGACAGGTACCTGATGGACAAGTACACATGGGGAGATGATTAGTTTGGACCTCCATGGGGGCTAAAATCCCACCAGATGGATGTTGAGACCCCAACCAAGGGTAGAGACAGATCAGAGGATTGCATTAGAGAGAGAGGAGGACATTTCACTAGGGGCAGCCTGGTAGGCCTAGAACCAGGGGGTTGTTCCCTTTCCACCATGATGTAGGCCTTGGAAGGCCCATGACATCACCCAGGTCACCCATGACATCGCCCAACTTTTTGGGATGTTTTGGAGGCAGTTGTGTGCCAAGTGGCACATGTGGCATGTTCTTGAGGCCCAAGGAGGCCTAACTTTTTGCTCCAGGAGGCCAACGTTGCCAAAAACTGGCTTAACGTCACCCTAAAATGGCATGACATCACATTAGCAGCTTGTTATAGGGTTTAATTATGACATTTAATGTAAAAACTGGATATTATTTGTAACTGGTCATGTCGGCCTTTTTGACCTAATTCTGGTCATTAGTATTGTATAAATAAGGGGAAAATCCTTCTTATTTTTCATCATCTTTCACTCACACAAGTGAGGTCTGAAATTTGCGCCCTCCTTAGGGTTTATTAGCTGAAATTTTAGGTGCACTTCTTGAAGGAGGCTTAATTTTGTGTTTCTTGGCATTTTTCTTGGTGGAAAATCTTCAACTAGGCTTATTGCTAGATTATTCTTGGTGGATGTAAGTGAATTTATGAAATCCTTATTTTTTTTGAATGGTTATGGTACATTTACTTTTCATTTATCCAAGATTATGAAATTGCTAGTTTAAAACCCTAGGAGAACAAACACATGTTATTGTCCTTGTCTTAACAATTTTTCACCTACTAGATTTTGCTAGAAACCCTACCTTTGAAGAGTTGTACTAGAGACCTGCCATTGCAGAACTTTAGTTTCATTTTCTTCATCAAGCCATTAATTGTTTCAAGCTTGAGCTAAAGAAGAAGGAAAACCGCTAGGGCCTAGGGTTACCTACTTCCTAGTGGTCATTTTCCTTCTAAAGCTTGTTGATTGAGGCCTTGGATTACCAACACCTCAATCTTCATCCTTCTTGGTCCTTAGCTCTTACATTATCATTTGTTTCCTTCAAGTTTTTCTGCTGCAAGTGACTCCATTAGCCATAAAATGCATTGATTTAGACTTTAAATTTGAGTAATTGATCAACACAACCTTCAAAACCTACTCTTTGAGCAACCTACTAACACTTTCTAAGCCTAGAATACCCTAACCTACTAACAATATTGTTGTTGTTACTAAAGTAAGCTAGGACCATTAGATGCAGCATTAAAATCTCATAAAAGCAATTGAAAAGGATGAATTACACCTTGTCTTATGTGCTTCTATCAAATGCTAGTATTATGATTTCAATGGTCAATGATTCTTAGTCATTTTGAAGCTATTTTCAAGGCATTTAACGTGAAGTATTTCTCTAAAAAGATTTTTGTTATGAATTTTTTGTTTACTTCATCATATTCGACAAATTGATTTTATCAAGAAAGTCCATGGTTTTATGAAGTGCTAACCAACAAGTATACTTTCAAATATATCTAGTTTCTTGTTGCTTTGTTCCGGGGAGGTACACTTGACATATTATCTGTTCATTGGTTATAAAACCAAACTTTCTTATCGGTGGTGAATTGTGAGAGGGGATCTTTATCTAGCCACTTTGAATTTTCCTTCTCAAACCCCCAGGTCACCAAGGACATCTCCCCTGGGCCTACCACCCTAAATAGAAAGAGACATCCTATTGAGGTGACAGTGATAGAATAGTCTCCTGTTACGCCAATTTTATCCCCTTTAAACTTTTCTTCTATCAAAGTACAAATTGTGCGATAACAATACTCAAGAAAGAGGGCTCATGGCGTATGTGTCCAGATTATAGAGAGCTCAACAAGATCACTATTATAGATAAGTTTCCCATTCTCGTCATTGATGAATTGTTATATGAACTACATGGAGAAATATACTTCACAAAGTTGGATCTCCATTCAGGGTATTATCAGATTAGAATGAAGGAAGCAAATATCCCAAAAACAACATTCCAAACTCATGAAGGCCATTATGAATTTTTGGTCATGCCTTTTGTCCTTACGAATGCACCTTCCACATTACAAGGGTTGATGAATTCCATTTTCAATCCCTTCCTTTGGAAATTTGTGTTTGTATTTTTTGATGATATACTAATCTATAGAAAGTCTTGGGAGGATCATGTTCGGCATGTTGACAAGGTGCTACAACTACTAAAGGAGAAACAACTATATGCCAAACCATCCAAATGTTTCTTTAGGGTGAAGGTGGTAGAGTATTTGGGTCATATTGTATCTCATGAAGGTGTCAAGGTAGACCCTAACAAGATTAAGGCTATGATGGACTAGCCGATTCCCAAAACATTGAATAATATTAGAGGATTTTTGAGTTTGATAGGTTACTACCGCAAGTTTGGTTGGAACTAATATGGAAGAATAGCAACACCTTTAATGACATTAACTAAGAAGGATGCATTTTCATGGACTCCAGAGGCAACTCAAGATTTTGAACAACTTAAAGAGGCGATGTGCAAAGCTCATGTCTTGACCACACCAGACTTCACAAAATCCTTTATTGTGGAATGTGATGCCTCGGTAAATGGCATTGGTATTGTTTTAATGCAATAAGGAAGACCCCTTGCTTTTGAAAGTCGACCACTCAAGGGAAAGGACTTACACAAACCCATTTATGAGAGTGAATGATGGGAATACTACATGCATTGAAGAAATGATGCCCTTACCTAATAGGTAGGCACTTCAAGGTCAAAACAGATCATGATAGTCTTAAATACTTCTTGGAACAAAGACTATCTTTAGAAGAACAACAAAAATGGGTGACCAAGATGTTGGGTTATGATTTTGAAATCATCTACAAAAAAAGGAATCAAAATGTTGTGGCAAATTCACTCTCAAGAAAGGATGAAGATGTTGAGGCCTTTCTCAGTGCTATCTCGATCATCCCACCTGATTGGATAATAGAAGTGAGGGATGAATGGAAGAATGAAGAAAACATGTGGAATCTCATTCAAAGGTTGCAACGGGATTCTAGTGCATCAGATACATTTACATGGAAAAATGATTCACTATGGTACAAAAATTGCTTATATTTATGTAATAACTCTCAACTCAAACAAAAGGTACTCTTTGAATTTCACACCTCTCTGGTAAGAAGGAACTCGGGATTTTTGAAAACCTACCATAGGGTCAAGAAGGAGTTTTTTTGGGATGGCCTTAAAACTGATGTTCAAAGGTTTGTGGCAGAATGTTTGGTTTTCCAACAAAACAAGGTGGAAACAATTAAGACCCCTGGTCTTTTACAACCATTATCCATCCCAAGTCAGCGTTGGGAGGAGGTTTCCATGGATTTCATCTCAGTGTTACCGAATTCTGAAGGAAAGAGTTTCACCATGGTGATTGTTGATAGACTTACGAAGTACACACACTTTTGTGCACTCTCTCATCATTTCAAAGCCAATACAGTTGCCACCACATTCATGGAGACAGTTCAAAAGCTATATGGAAGCCCAAAGATTATTGTAAGTGATAGAGATCCCATCTTCAGTGAACATTTTTGGAAAGAATTATTTTCTTGTTTGGGTACTCAATTGGCTCATAGCTCATCTTATCATCCCCAATTTGATGGACAAACTGAGATAATGAACAAATGTCCTAAAGGATACCTTCGTTGCTTTTTCTTTGATAAACAAACACAATGGTTCAAGTGGTTACCCTTGGAATAATGGTGGTATAACACTTCCTTTCATACCGCAACAAAAATGACACCATTTATGGAACTCTATGGATATCACCCACCTTCCATCACTTCTTCTCTAAAATAAAAATCTAAGTTTCAAGCAATGGAAGATCACATCGAGCATCAACAACAAGTTCTGATCCAAGTCTTAAAGGACAACCTGACCATGGCACAAAATTACATGAAACAACATGCATATCAACATCGTAGTGGAAGAAGTTTTGAAGTAGGGAATTGGGTATTTTTAAGACTACAACCATACAAACATATGTCCCTCAAGCAAGCTAAGAAGGATAATAAATTATCACCAAAGTATTATGGCCCTTATAAGGTGTTGCAAAAAATTGGTACTATGGCATACAAATTGGAGTTGCCTGCATATTCACGAGTACACCCAGTTTTCCATGTTTCATGTTTAAAGAAGGTTATAGGTGACAATACCCCAGTTCAAACTATATTGCCAAAACTTGACGAGGAAGGAAAAATCATATTGGAGCCTGAAGCTATCATTGACACAAGAATTTGCCAACAAAGCAATAGATCCATTTCAGAGTATCTCATTAAGTGGAGGAAACATCTATAAATAGTGGAACATTACCCCTTAATTGGGGCATATTACATTAGTATTGTTATTTTATTTATGTCAGCTTGGGTCCATTAGTTGTAATTGTACCTCCTAGTATCCTATATATACCAAGGATACCTTTTCATTTGGAATCATTTTGTATTTGTAAATTTATGTGGTGTATAAGGAGGTTTCCCCCTTAAAGAGGCTTATTATCTGAAATTCTCTCTTTTTCAAGGCGTTGAGTACTTATTATGAGGTTTTTTATGCTATTTTGGTATTTGTTATCGCAACTCATGGATTTTGGGGTTGATAAATCTAAGGAGGAGAAAAAATGGTTCTTACCATTCTCTCCAAACTTGGTCCGGAATACTCAGTGTTTGTATCCACATTTCATTCAGTTAAGCTCGCCTCTGGAGCTACCTAGATGATGCCCTCTCTTGAGGCCTTTATCGATTCTCTAATGCAAGAACAAACCAAGCTCATCAATATGGGAAAAATCAAAGGCTCAAAGCCCCATGCACTTGTTGTGCAAGATGGTAGCAGTCACCAAAATCAGAAATCTAAACACAAAGACAAAGGTAAGGGACATGCAAATCCAAAGAAGGAAGGGTACTCAAAACCCTTCAACGATTCCTCCAGATACAAAGGTGGAAAGGGAAGAAAAGGGGAGAAATTCACTTACTTCCATAAAGGATTCCATCTAGAATCTGCATGTATGTAGAAAAAAATAGATCAAATGTCCCAAATACTTCAACAAAACAACCTTGGAGATCGCATCCCCGAGGGTGCCAAGAAGAAGAAGCTAGAAGATGAAAATATCAAGAAAGGTAATTATATCCATGCTTTGATTGCTATCAACTCCTCTCCCAATGCTTGGATTGTAGATTCAAGAGAATCACACCACATGGCAGCCACAAAAGAAGTCTACTCTTCATTGGATTCTACACGGAGAGAAGAGAATGTGCTACACGTTCCCAAAATTTATGTCAATATTCTCTCTGTGTGTCAAATGAAAAACTCTGGCACCAGAAAGAGAGTTGTATTCACACCTGATGTTGTGGATATATATGACATGCAAACCAATTCCAAGGTTTCTACCAGTGAGGTAAATCATCAATCCAGACTCTACACATTTTATGAATTTTCTTGAACCAAATTTTGTATTACTTCTTACCCATGCTAATGAAAGCAATAGGATATGGAACGAAAGGTTAGAGCATTTGAATTTCATATATATGCAACAACTTAGCAAGCAGGGAATGGTTGATGGTCTACCTGACATTCACTTCTCCAAAGGAATTTGTGAGGGATGTGTTCTTGGAAAATACCCTCAAGAGAAATTCGACAAAGGAAAGACTCATAAGGCCTCCTTTCCTTTATATCTGATCCATAGTGATCTAATGGGCCATTTTCTGCATACATCAATCAGTAAAGCAAAGTACGTGCTCATTTTTGTTGACGATTTCTCACGCTTCACATGGACTTTCTTTCTTAGGAAAAAATCAGAGGTCTTTCAACACCTCAAATATTTTAAAGCCCTTGTTGAAACACAGTCAAGAAAGAAGATCAAATCCCTTCAAATAGATAATGGCAACCATGAAATACAAAATATTTGTCTTGAGGTCAGGATTTAGTTGCAACACACGATTGCCTATACTCCGCAACACAACGGAGTTGCTGAGTGGAAAAATAGATCTCTGAAAGAGATGGCATCTTGCATGCTACATGCAAAGTCACTTCCAAAGATATTATGGGATGAAGCACTTAATTGTGAAACCTACATCAAAAACAGATTTCTCCATAGATCTGTCAAGGATAAGACCCCCTACGAGGCTTGGAGTGGCCTCAAACTGAAAGTGACCCATTTTTGTATATTAGGTTCTCATGCATGGGCCAAGATTCCCTCTGAGAAGAGGAAGCACTACTACATATTGAAAAATTTGCGACGACCACTTGCGAAGAAAGTACTCTTTCGTCACAACATGCAATAGAAAAAGTTCACTTTTTCTAGATCCACCCCATATTCATCGCTATCTCGATGCCTTCAGTTTGACTAAATTATTATGGTCAATGTTCGTCGCAAGAGCGACGACTGTAGTTTGTYTGTCTCTCTTGCRACGAACTTTGACCATAATAATTGACCTTAAAATTGACTGTTGAAAATGACCTAAAATAAATAGGTGGAAAAGAAATATTAGCAGGTCACTATCGTCGCAATTGCGACGATAGTGACCTAAAATTGGCCTATAAATATTTGACGATTTAAAGATGTTGCGACAATCTTGCTATAACAACGACAGTTCCGAAAGGGTATTTTTGTGCGGAAAAATGTTGCAGAATGTTGTTAGAGGTGGGTAAAAAAATAAAACGGGTGAAAAGGGTGATGGTAGATGTTATTTCCCTTGTAAAAAATGTTTCCTCAGATGTCTCGTAAGAATTTTAATAGCAACAACTACAAAACATTGTAGGAAATATGGTCACATTGATGGTAGATCGAATGAATATCGTCCCATGGTAATTAGCTATATATTCATTATCTTTTTTTATTTTGTCAATTTTATATAAAATTATTTATATATGTATATATATTGTTTGAATGTTTGTTATAGTATACACTAATTTTGCATGATTGTTTGTAATTATAAAGTTAGAGTTGCCCTCTAACTTTCCGCAGAATATTGCACCAAGTATTAATAGAAATGATGTTGTACAAGC
>WSFP011394685.1:0-27505 GCA_009831015.1 Picea engelmannii
CTTTAAAGATGTATAAAATGTTGCATGTATATGATTGTACCACAAGTGAATGACGGCAGCAATAGGGTTAGTAGGTTAGTCTAGGCCAGGGTTAGAAGGTGTTAATAATTGTTCAAAGTATTGGATATTTGTGATCAAGGCACTCAAGCATAGAAAGTCTTAGATCAGTGCATTTATAGGGCAAATGGAGTCAAAATAGTGCCAAACATTGAAGGAACTAGATGATAATGCTAGAGCTAAAGACAAGAGGTTTTGATGGTGAAGTGTTGTTGAGCCAAGGCTTCAACCATCAAACCCTAGGGGAAAACGGCTCACTAAGGTGTAGTAACCCTAGGCCTTAGTGCGTCCTCCTCCTTATTTAGCTCAATGATAGGATAAAATTACTAGGATTGAAGAGTATATGTAGGGTTTTGCAAGGGCAAGGCCCTAGCAATGTCTTCAATATGAATAAAACTCCTTGGAACAATCTTAGCAGAGAATTGAAACAAGGACACAAACATGTGCTTATTTCCTAGGGTTTATTCCAACAAATTTCATTAACAAAATGGAAGTAAAAGATACCATAACCATTCAAGTAAGGGAAGGATTGCATAAATTCACTTACATTCACCAAGCATTCATTAATCCAAACCCTAGTTGTAAACCTTCCACCAAGAAAATGCCAGAAATAGCCAAGAAAAACCTCCTTCAACAAGTACGCACTAGTATTTCAGCCAAAAACCCTAAAGGAGGGCGCAAATTTCAGACCTCACACAACTGTGAGTGAAATATGATGAATAAAAGAAATTTTTAGCTCTCTTACTTATACATTATCAATGACCTAAATTAATTTTGAGGTCACAAAAGGTCGACATGGCCAAAAATACATAATAATATTGTTTTACATTAAATGTCGTAATCAAACCCTAAATCAAGCAAAAATGAGGATGTCATGCCCTTTTAGGGTGACGTTAGCCCCTTCTAGTCAAACATTGGTCTCCTAGAGGAAGACGTTAGGCCTCCTTGGGCCTCCGAAAGCTGCCATGCATTCCACAACTGCCTCCCAAAATGTCCACAAGCACTAGATGACATCATGAATGTCCTGGGTGACGTTAGGGGCCTTCCAAGGCCACCGTCCTGGTGGGAAGGGAACAACCCCCCTGGATATAGGCCTACTAAGATGCATCTGGTGGAACGTCCTCCTATTCTTCGATGCAAGCCCTCTAATCTATCTATGCCCCCTGTTGGGGTCTCAACATCCATCTGATGGGATTTTAGCCCCATGGAGGTCCGAACTAATTATCTCCCCATGTGTACATGTCCATCTGGGTACCTATCTGTCGGGTATTGTCCTGCCCATCAACAGATACGCCCTCCATGGGATCATAAGCCACAGGGATCATAGCAATGTCAATCACATATAATCATAAATATTATTAAACATGTGCATAAAACCCCTTTCACCCAGAGAAGTGCTCAAAGAAATTATACTAATTTGCAAGCCAAGTTTGGAAGAAGTGACAGGGCGTCCTATTGGAAAAAATTTCACTGGATGTGGGGTGTTTCCGGGAGAAATAAAATCCAATCCATGTGAGTGGATGAGGTGGATAAAGGGTGTTGTGATAGCAGGGAAATGCATGGCTTACCTGTGGGTGCCTCTGTAGAAGGTGAATTGCACCTGTCATGGATGCAAATATTTCCAAGCCCATTCATGCCTTTTCTCTTTTTTCTTTTATTGTTTTTTTTGTTTCAAGAAGCTAATCAGGGGACACTTCCTTTGTGTGGTGACCAGTGGTGGCAATGTTACCCACAAGAACTTTCACAGAAATGAGAAGGTTGGCTCATGATGAGACCCCCTTTCTCTTGGCTTTGCTACCAAGAGCCACTAACCTGACGTGGTAACCGGATACTATTAGTGTCATACTGCTAGATTCCCATGGACCTAATAGGTTGGCTCATGATGAGATCCCCTATCTACTCTAGGTCTTGTTTTATTATTTTTCTGGGTCCCTCTATTTCTTGTTAGAATCCTTTTACTACTTTCTCAGGGATCCCTGGGTGAAGCATCTTGAGGTTTCATTTTTAGGCTTTTATCCTTTTTCGACTACTTTTACCCTTTGGGCCTTTATCCCCTTCTTCCCACAAGGTAATGTGCAACCCTTAAATATTTGGCCAACCCAATGCTTGAACCAGTGTAATGGGATGGATGAGCGGGAGAAAGATGGAAAGTGGTAAGTATGGTGGGAGCAGACGATGGCTTCTCATGAATCCCCCGAGTGGCAACTCAAAACCTATGGGCACAAGATTACTAGGGCATCTTGTCATTCCCCCCAGATATGGTCAAGTGGATAGGCATAATATCCAAGCACTCATTAGAAACACAAAGAATTAAATGCACATATGCAAAGGTTTTGAGGATCATAGTGACACATACCATGATACCTGAACTCATTACCTCATGAAGCAATATCCACTTCTGCTACAATACCAAGTTGAGGTGATGCATGTTGTTACTGAAAAAGTGGAGGCGTTGAAGAAAAGAAAAAGTGGTCCCTCTAGGGCCATGCTCAAGTCTATATGGCTCTTGGTACTCCATGTCTGGGACATGTGGGCCTTGAGACATAATCTCCTTAGTCATCCCTAAAGTGGGGGATAACATCTAGCTCCAACTCGGGGACATGTGGTCACCGTAGAGCACATGAGAACCTCAGCATCTCTGGCACAACCTGTAACCTGCTTGATCTTAACATAAACCTATTAGCAATCACTTGGGGTGGTGATATCACCCCCAACTCATATATATATATATATATATAAACAAGCATATGTACAAATGTGAAAGCAAACTATTCTAGCATGAAATGCAAATGGTATATACAATGAATAAAAATGCCTACCTACTTACCTCTACTTACCCATTGGTTGAATGCTAGGTGTAGTCAAATAGCCAGTGAAACCATCCTAGCAACGTCTCCCCATACATGCCCATGTGCTTCATCATAAACCAAAGCAGTGATAAGTTAAGCACAAAAATAACATGAGTTAGAAAATGTATTGTATCATTGGAAATTGTAAGGTCTAGCTCATGAAGGCGGGTGGGAGGGAAAAAGTAGTGCCAAGACATACTCTCAAGAAAGTGCACAATGCATCTCAGAAAAGGATCATGAAAAGTCAAAGGTTCAAAAGACCGACTAGGGGAGTCTGAATGTTGGCTACCTTGGACGTCTTCACAACTTGAGGCATGAGAAGGGATTAGCAAGAACTGAAAGGGTGACTGACAATTCCTTAAGGGGAAGCTAGAAAATTGTGATAATAAGCTTCTTTTTGAGGTACTCAACTTTCCCCCTAAATCCAGAATGAGGTTTTGTCCTACAGGAGACTTGGGATAAGGGACATGTTTCCAAAGCATACCTTTAGTGACATAGTGAGGTAAAGTAATCAAAGGGAGGTGCAAAATCTTATCACAAGTATCATGCTTCAAGGAAGTAACTTCCTCACTTTTATCAAGATCTGAGCACAACGATGGTTGATAACTTTCTTCATAAAATAAATCTAAGTGCTAAGAGGAACAGTCATCAAAGTCCTCAAGGTATGACCAAAAATCATTAGGAGAGCATAGCATCAAGTCATCCTCGAGTGTCTAAATAAAATTGGTAATCATGTCATGTTCTTGTTGCCAAATGTCAAAATTATTAGTAAATTCATGTCATAAAGGTAAAGGAAACTTTTGGGAAAGACCCTCAATATCGTAAATGAGATCCCCATCATATCCAATCACATCCCATTTACGCTTCCCTACATGTATGAATTCATTAATAATATCAACAAAGTTATCATCTTCATCATAACATGAAGGGTTTAGAAAATCCAACACTTCTTCACTTTCCACATCATAAGATAGAGAATCATTAAAAATTTGGAAAGGGAAGTAACTCACCTTGCTCAGTTCTTTCTGTGCAGGAGCTTCAAGTATTCGGATATCTTCATCAAATGGAAGACTTGCCTCTACATCTTCTAGCTTGTCCAAGGGCTCCATTTCTTATTTATTGTTTGAATCATAGAATAAGGTATCATCAAAAATTGGAAATAAAAACGACTCTCCTCATTCTCTTCATCTTGTGCAGGAGGGATAGGATCTTGGAGAGATCTGTCAGATGGAGGAGAGATTACCAGTGTTTCATCCTCATAATTCACTTCACTAGTTTCATTTCATTATGTCGAATCATGGGAGAAATCCTGCTCCTCTTCAAGGGGTTGACAATTTCCTTCATAAATATCTTCTTCCATATCAGAAGGTTCTTGGTATTGAGCATGATATACATCCCTGAGATATTCTACAATCTTAGTGGTGAATCCTTCGTCCTCTAAGGCTATTGTGAGACATTGAAGGGCATCTTCATACGTTTGGAAATGTGGTTTGACAAATTCAATAAACCTACTAATGAGGTGTACAAAAGATGATATACCCCTATCTTCGCAACAACCTTTAAACCAGTCTTGAAAAAAGGATGGTAGAGAGAGTATGAATAACTTTACTAGAACATCCTCCCCTCCCAATTCTATCTCGCTCATATACTCCAAAAAATCTACAATGTGAGGAACTGGGAGGCCCCAAAATCTTGGAGGGTTGCTTGACCATTTTGTATCAAAACAAGTCGGGTATCCTTGAAGCCTTTTAAAATCAATAGTTAGATACACTTTCTCCCAGGATGCCATGATCCCATAACTTGGAAATATCACAGAAATGAGAGTAAGGTGGCACCTAGGAAAATGTAAGTGGAGTCGCCAGATAATTTTCTTGAAATTATCAAAGGAAAGAGGGAATCACCCTCAGTGGAGTAGCCAAGTAAGCTTGTAAGACAAAGGTTCTTGGATAAGGCTTACCAAAAAAGTGTCATCTTTGAGGAGAATTGACTCAGTGTTCCCTGAAAACGACGCCAAAATGTTATCGCACAGTTTGTACTTTGAAGGATAAAGGAAAGGTAAAGAAGAAAAAAGGATGCAACAGAAGACTACCCTATCACTGTCACCTCAATAGGGTATCTCTTTCTATTTAGGGTGGTAGGCGCAGGGGAGACAACCCCGGTAACCTGTGGTTTTGAGAAGGCAAAGGTTTAAGGCTAAGTATCAGTTTCCCCCTCACAAGTCACCACCAATCAGAAAGTCTCACTAAACAGCCAATAAAGATAATGATAACAAGAAATGTACCTACCCAGGACAAAGCAACAAGAAACTATACATATGCAAAATCACTTGTTGGTTAGTACTTCATATAATCAAGGACTTTCTAATATAAAGAAATTCACTGATAATATTGATGAAGAAAATGAATGATGTATAATAGCAATAATCACAATATGTCACTTCACAATAAATTCTAAAGAAGCTTTACAATGAGCAATAATGGTTTATCATCAACGTTACAATACCAACATTCATTAGAAGTAATGACTATTAGGCTTTAGCCAATCTTTCAATTGCTTTAAAGATGTATAAAATGTCGCGTGGATATGATTGTAACACAAGTGAATGACGACAACAATAGGGTTAGTATGTTAGTCTAGGCTAGGGTTATAAGGTGTTAATAATTGTTCAAAGTATTGGATATCTGTGATCAAGGCACTCAAGCATAGAAAGTCTTATATCAGTGCATTTATAGGGAAAATGGAGTCAAAATAGTGGCAAAAGTTGAAGAAACTAGATGATAATTCTAGGGCTAAAGACAAGAGGTTTTGATGGTGAAGTGTTGTTGAGCCAAGGCTTCAACCATCAAACCCTAGGGGAAAACGGCTCACTAAGGTGTAGTAACCATAGGCCATAGTGCATCTTCCTCCTTCTTTAGATCAATGACAATATAAAATGGCTAGGATTGAAGAGCATAGGTAGGGTGTTGCAATGGCAAGGCCCTAGTAATGTCATCAATATGAATAAAACTCCCTGGCACAATCTTAGCAGGGAATTGAAACAAGGACACCAACACGTGCTTATTTCCTAGGGTTTATTCCAGCAAATTTCATAATCAAAATGAAAGTAGAAAATACCATAACCATTCAAGTAAGGGAAGGATTGTATAAATTCACTTACATTTACCAAGCATTCATTAATCCAAACCCTAGTTGTAAACCTTCCACCAAGAAAATGCCAAAAATAGCCAAGAAAAGCCTCCTTCAACAAGTCTGCACTAGTATTTCAGCCAAAAACCCTAAAGGAGGGTGCAAATTTCAGACCTCACACAAGTGTGAGTGAAAGATGATGAATAAAAGAGAGTTTTATCTCTCTTACTTATATAGTATCAATGACCTTAATCAATTTTTAGGTCACAAAAGGCCGACATGGCCAAAAATACATAATAATATTGTTTTACATTAAATGTCATAATCAAACCCTAAATCAAGCAAAAATGAGGACAACATGCCCTTTTAGAGTGACGTTAGCCCCTTCCAGGGCAACGTTGGCCTCCTGGAAGCAAAACGTTAGGCCTCCTTAGGCCTCCGGAAGCTGTCATATGTGCCACAACTGCCTCCCAAAACGTCCACAAGCACTAGATGACATCATGAATGTCCTGGGTGATGTTATGGGCCTTCCAAGGCCAACGTCCTGGTGAGAAGGGAACAACCCCTCTGGGTACAGGCCTGCTAAGCTACCTCTGGGGGAACGTCCTCCTCTTCTCCAGTTCAAGCCCTCTCATTTGTCTATGCCCCCTGATGGGGTCTCGGCATCCATTTGATGGGATTTCAGCCCCATGGAGGTCTAAACTAATCATCTCCCCATGTATACCTATCCATCTGGGTACCTGTCCATTGGGTATCATCCTGCACATCAACAGATATGCCCTCCATGGGCTTATAAGTAACAATAATCATAGAAATGTCAATCACATCTAATCATCAATATTATTAAACATGTGCATAAAACCCCTTTCACCCGGACAAGTGCTCAAAGACATTATACTAATCTGGAAGCCAAGTTTAGAAGAAGTGGCAGGGATTCCTATTGGGCAAATGCGCACTGGATGTGGGGTGTTTCCGTGAGAAATTAAATTCAATCCATGTCATTGGATGAGGTGGATAAGGGGTGTGTGGGAAAGGGGTGCATTGATAGAAGGGAAATGCATGGCTTACCTATGGGTGCCTCTGTAGAAGGTGAGATGCACCTGTCATGGATGCAAATATTTCCAAACCCATTCATGCCTTTTGTCTTTTTTCTTTTATTGTTTTTTTTGTTTCAAGAAGTTAATCAGGAGACACTACCATGGAGTGGTGACCAGTGGTAGCATTGTTACCCACAAGCACTTTCACGGTAATGAGAAGGATGGCTCATGATGAGACCCCCTTTCTCTTGGCTATGCTACCAAGAGCCACTACCTTGACATGATAACCAGCTTCTAGTAGTGTCATACCGCTAGATGCCCATGGACCTAATAGGTTGGTTCATGATGAGACCCCCTATCCTTTGACTAGGTCTTGTTTTATTATTTTTATGGGTCCCTCTGTTTCTTTCTAAGAAGCCTTTTGTTGCTTTCTCGGGGATCCTTGGGTGAAGCATCTTAAGGTTTCATTTTTAGGTTTTTATATTTTTCCAGTTGTGTTTACCCTCTGGACCTTTAACCCCTTCTTCCCATAAGGTAAGGTGAAACCCTTAAATATTTGTCCAACCCAATGCCCGAACCAGTGTAATGGGATGGATGAGCGAGATAAATATGGAAAGTGGTAAGTATGGTGGGAGTGGACTATTTGAGTTACTTCACACACACCTAGGATTTCTTTTTCCTAAGGCTTTTATTTGTTCATTAGTCATAATTAGTCATTATCCAGTCTCCTATATTTTAGGAGAGAATATTCCACCTGGAGAATATTCTCTTTCAGTTCACACTTCAGTTTGACTAGTTGAGTTGAGTTTAGATGTTGCATTGGGATCATCACCATGCAACATTGGGATCATCAACATGATAATTAGACCTTGACTTGGTATCATCACTAAAGTGGGGCATTAGCCTTGATTCCTTGAGTTAACTCCTCACTACTTTCTATTCAGTCAGTTAACTGAAGACTAGTTGACTAGTTAACTCAACTAGGTGGTAGTTCACTCCCGTAACTACCTAAGAGACTAGAATAGGTGGCAGTTCACTCCTGTAACTGTTGGTGTGTGTCCAGATTGCTCTAAACCACCACTATGGTGACTTGGTTCACCTCAAGTCAAACTCATTGAGTTATACAGAGTATATCATGTGTAAATTATTCATTATTCAGAACGGTTAATGAGAATTTTTTCCATTCTTTCTCTCCTTCTTCTTCTTTTTCCAATTCTCTCTGCAAATGTGTGTATCATTGTTTATCTAGATCTATTCTATGTAGGTCAACACATTTACATGGACGGTGGCTTCTCATGAATCCCCCTAGTGGAAACTCAAAACCTATGGGCACAAGCTTACTAGGTCATCTTGTCATTCCCTGTAGATATGGTCAAGTGGATAGGCATAAGATCCAAGCACTTGTTAGAAACAAAAAGAATTAAATGCACATATTCAAAGGTTTTTAGGATGAGAGTGACACATACCATGATACCCGGACTCATTACCTCATGAAGAAATATCCACTTCTGTTATAGGACCAAGCCGAGGTGATGGATGTTGTTGTTGCTGACAAAGTGGAGGCGCTGAAGAAAAGAAAAGGTGGGCCCTCCAGGGACATGCTCAAGTTGATCTGGCTCTCGGTACTCCATGTCTAGGACCTATGAGCCTCAATACATAAGCTCCTTATTTATCCTTAAAGTGGGGGATAACAATGCCAATCAATGCAAAATGCCTAATATTTTTGTATTTTCAATATAAGAAAAATAAAAATGCATGGACTGAACAACAGATTGATATATAAAGACTCTTTTGTGTATAGAAAGAGACAACTCAAGTAGGATACCAAGGAGAAAAACACCCAGCCCAATGTACAAGGACAATCAGAATGAAAAGATGATGAGAAAGGCACTTTCCAAAAATTCAACCAAAGACAGGTTTCATGTCACTTAACAGTCACTACAGAGACCTAAGAAGACTCAAAAATCATCAAAACCTACCCAACAAACAAGCAATATAGGTTGATGTACGTGACTATTCAAGGGAAAGGTGCATATGTACGTAGCTTGCAGAAGGACAAAACATGTATATACTTGATTGTCAAGCAAAAGCCCGCGTATATGTTTCAAAAACACAGGCTAAGGAGAAGATTGGAAGACTCGGACCCAAAGTAAAAAGAGGATGTCAAGCAATGATACAACAAGAAACGCAATATGAATGAGAGAAATCTAAGGAGAAAAACACTCCAAACCCCAAAAAAAGAAGATTCATTCCCTAGTATGGTCGTCAATTCTATTACAAGGAAAATATCTCTATGGCTAGGGGAAAACCACAAAAGACGGAAATGACTAAAATCAACTCTATCCTCAAGTATGTTATATAAAAAAATATGCTAGCAAGACAAGATAAAAGGCCTACCTCGTCTAGACGTTTGATGAAGTCCATCGTTGAGCACTTTACCCAAAGCAATACACCTACAACTAGTCCTCAACAACCAAGAAAAGCAAGCATATGGTGATAATATATGATGTTAGCACATTCAATAGCATAATCCATTAACATACATAACAAATACGCCCATGGAATAACAATTCAAATATTTGCAAGATATCAATTGGACGAGAAAAGAGTATTTTTATTAAGATATGATTAGCAGAAGTGAATAAGTTACAAACTTCCATGTCGGCACAGTTCAAAACCGAGAAATTAAGTTCCTTCCAGCTGGGCCTCCACCACTTCAATACTCCACCAAATGCAAGCTCATGTAAAAGATACAATGGAGTTCTCACTCAATAATGGAAGAGCTTGGGAGCTAAACACTGTGTTCAGACTAAAAGGGCAAAGGGATGCAGACTCAATGTGAAGTGAATAATTCCTCCAGAGTAACTTTGTTGTCAAAGTTGAATTCTTTCTCTTCTTTTCCATAGCTCGGAATTGGCCCATTTATAGCCTTCAAGTGGAACTGAAGGGCCGAGTTGGAACATTTCCAATATATGGAAGGTGAAGGATCATTGATCTCCTATCGTGACATGGAAACCTAACACCATTTTTCAATTATGGGCACATTTCCCGATGTGCACAGGTTGTAGTGGTGAAACCCGCATATACGGATGTTGTATAGTAGTCAAGGTGTGTATATGTGGAAAAAATGTATTTTTTAGCTCTGGGATTTGCAAAAAGGGATGAAACGTATGTATAGGGAAATGGAAAAAGGCCCTCTGTGAAATATTGCATGGGGTGAGGAAAATCTTACTATAACACCAGGGCTTCAACAAGAGGTCATACGGGAAGTCTCAGAGCCCTGTTGCTACAATTTGGTACCTCGAGAAATATTCCCAACAATTATCTCACCTGGAGAGAATGCAATCTCCTAAGGGCCTAAAAACCCACCTCTCCAGTCCATCCCTCCAAGAAAAGAAATGTACAAGTATTTGTGACACTAACAACCAGGTTCGATCATAGTAACAGCTCAATTCAATTATAATAACCTATGTGTACATATCATTGTTGAGTTTTCATCCCCCCATTGCCTGATGGAAAGGTACTAAGTCCAAACTATTTGGATGCACGTTGTCGGGACGGGGGTAGACCCGAGGTTCAACGCTTCAATAGTGCACCAACAAAACCCTAACTACCGACCCTTTCAGCAACACCTACAAAGCAGATGAAGTCTCACCCGAGGTAGAGGTAGGGGTGGTTGCAGGACTCAGATGTCTGTAACCTAGCTGGGACACATATCTATGATTACAACACCTTAATAGAGCACTTAGCAGTTGACATTCATCTCAGTACTTAGCCTTTGTCTACAGTGCAAATAAACCCTAATTACAGCACAGCGCAGTATTCAACAAGATTCAACACATTCAAGCACTAAGCACATCAACATAGATCAGATCTAGCATCTTATTCACATCATTAGGCACTAAGCTATCATATTCATCTAATCATATATTATTGCACTAAGCATTAATCATATGAACCATAAAACAATCATAATGTACAAAGCAACCACAACACAGTATATACGTCGTTCACCCCCAGCCTGGGGATACGTCCACCAACTCTTATTCTCTTTTATTGTCTTCTGTCAATCATCTACATGCACAGAACCACAAGGTCCTACTCTGCATAGGACAAGAGATCTGCATGCACTCCGCCAAATCCTCCTTCCCCGAGATAGGTTACAGCACAAAGCCTTTACACAGTCACTTGCACTTAGCTTAGCAAGTCTCACACAGTATGCACAAAGCACTTACAACTATCACTTGCACTTAACACATTGGCCTTTACTTGCCCTCTAGCACCTCCTACTTACATCACCTAGATCTCTACTTATACATTAAAAAATGGGCCTAAACATGGGTAAACCCATGGGCTAACATCCCCATACCCGTTACATAATCCCTAAACAAGGGGCCAAGATCCCGCGATCTCCGCTTTGACTTGCACTCCACCTTCGAATGCCTGTCAAAGTCCCAAAATAGGTCAAACCTGACCAAGGATATCCAAAACTTGGTCAAGGGCCAATAGGCCCCCAACACTCACCTGTGACTCATCCTGAGTCACTATGTTGTGGGTAATTATGCCTCGAAAGCCTCGAGCCTGGCTTGAGTTGCTTCGACCTGCTGCTTCACCAAGGCCTCCTGTTCAGCGAACTCCTGAATAATTGTCTCGTTCACAGGTCCCTCTAAGCATTGTTCCATTGAAGTGGCTACTTGTTCTAGCTCTTCTCCTCGACCTTCAATCTCCTCAAACAGTTGGCAAGCTTCGTCCTGAACTGGTTAGAGCCTCTGAGTCACTTCCATTACTTTGCTTTGTATGGTATGGACCTGCTGTTGAGCAGTGTGTTGTTCCTGGGATCTTTTCATTTTTTTAACTGCTGACAAGAGCTTCAATTGTGCCTGTATTGTTGTCGCTTGTTGCTTTTCCTCCTGGAGTTGTGACTCTAGTGTCTTCAGTTCAGGGTCCTCGGTAAGTCGCTCATAAGTCAGTGCACTTCTACTACTAAGTTGTTTACATTCCAAAGCTAATGCTCTGATCCTCTCAACTGCGCTCCAGGCAGTGACTTCTCTTTGGTTTTGCACGTCCTGCGGAGTACTTGGTACTATTTGTAGCTCTAGATCTTCTATTCTCTGTTGAAGCTGTTGGATGGCTTCAGCAAGCTGCGCTACTTGATTCTCCACTGGGTCTTCCTCTTTTTTCTCTAAGCCCGTCACGGAGTGAAGTGCTCTGCTGACTGCTTCTTTTACTCTAACCTACTCCGTGAGCAGTTGTTCTTTCTCATGTTGTATTTGTGCCTTCTCCTCTTCAAAATTTTCTTGGGGGTCGTTTGTCTCTTGCTGCTCAACTCAGCGTTGCTCTATCACTTCCTCTTGTGCTTTCTTCAGGGCCACTGTGGCCTGTTCTATTTCTTCCTGTGTGCGATGAAGGCAAGCTTTGGTCGCATCAGCTAGTCTGCGGAGTTCAATAGGCTCATCTACCAACTCTGTTTCTTCTGATGGTGGGGATGCAATGGACACTATACGGATAGAGTGAAGGGCCTGTTGTACCCCTCGCAGCTCTGCTTCAAGCCTTTTGTACATGGTTTCTTGCTTAGCTTCATTTCTCTGCAAAATATATTCTGATGAATTGGATACAATTGCAATGATGAAGTCGAAGTCATCGAGCCTGAGCATAGTCTATAGCTTGGTCTTACTATCTTTTCACTTCTTCCGCGATGTGGTTTTCATGGGAGAAACCTTTCTTTTCTGAGATGGCTCTACGTCATCAGGGGGATTATGTGGCGGTGTTACTTCACCTTGCTTATGTTGATATTCTTTTCCATTGTTCTCTTATTTATCTACTTCATCATCACCTCCTTCGCTAGGTTATTCTGAAGCAGTCTCTTCGGAGGCGTTGTTCAGCTTCTGGACCTCTTCTATCTTCTCCCTTATGCTAGTTCCAGGTGTATCATGCCCTTCACGAGTGACCATCGAGCTTCCCATTAGTTCGGGATCGGACAGTTCTGCGGGGTCAACAGGGATAAGGAGATTTATAGGTCACTCCTTAGTTATTTCTTCTAGGTCCTCTTCTGTGAGTTTGTAATAACTCTGCAGTACTTCTTTGTGTTCGTCTCCGCATGCAGTGATGTAGATAAAATGTTTGTCTATGTGGAACTTGACAAATGTCCTGAACCTATGCAGGGTGTTCAGCATTATATGAGGGACAGCCTCAATAGCCCTCTTTAACTGCAGATAGTAGGTGTGGAACACCACGTTTAACTGCCATTGTTTTCCCATATCGCTCGAATACCAAAGCGAAGTGACCTTCACGGCTAATGGTTCAGATGGCTCTATTTCAGGTAAGGTCACACCTTCCAGCATCTCCCAAGCTATGAATGCAATGAGGATCAACAACTAACTAAAATGGAACTCGTAGCCCTGATCCTGAGCTTCACGAAAATATTGGTCTAACTGGTTCACTAAGTACTTTGCCCAGTTCATCCATAGCCCCTCCACGCAATTTCCCGCAAGGTCAACAAAAAACCCCGTGACTTGCGTGGGTTTGTTATTCTGGACTAGCTTACCAACAATCAACTATCAAGCAAGGCACACTGCACCATTCTGGATGGAGGCTACCTTGTATCCTCGCTTCCCCTTCTCCACATCATTGTATGTATCTTTAATATTATGTGTCAGGGCGTGGTCTGTAGCCTTCCCTGGGTAAAAGTCTTGTGGGTCTAGTCCCTGCATGCTCAATCCGGTGATCCAATGGATCAACGTCAGATCGATGGTGATGTGTCTGTCTAGCCACAAATAACCACCATGGAAGCTTGACAGCAGGATATTAACACATGCGTTAACCTCCTGGTGCCTTCCAAAATGGGGTATTTTCATTATGTTTAGAATAGTGGACTGCGTGAGGTCCATAGTCCATGGTTGGGGGATTATCCTCGACTTCTTCCCCTTCGTCCTAGTCAAATACCTGTGAGGGATGTGCATGTTGAATTTCTTGCGATCCCCTAAGTTGAAGTCGTTGATATTTAGTGCCATGATCTTATCCGGCTGAGGATTTCCTATGTGTATCCCCTTTGGGAGGTACGTAGTAACCAAGTTGTAGTCGAAGTCCCTGGGGACATTGTCATGATTTGTCGTGCCAACTAGAGGCAGGATGTAGTTAGGCGGGATGGATGGGATTAACTTTGCATTTGCCAAGTCACATCGATGCTTGGTTCGTTTCTCGGCTACATCTCGGGATGGTCTGGATCTGCAAGCAGTCGATGGGGAGGCTTCCACTCCTTTCGTCGATGAAGCTTGAATTCTGACGGACATCACCTCCTCAGCCATAAGTTCGATGAGAACTTCTTCGACAGACTTTTATGCGGCGTTGATTTCGTCCGACATGCACACTCGAGATTTGATAACTCAGGTTGATAATCAAATGCTCGATGCAATGGAACAGGTAGTGAAGTCTTAGTAAACACAACGTGGCAACAATGAGTTCTCTTGTTGGCTCGGATATAATTCGTGAAAGTGTGCTCGATGTAATAGTTGACGAAATAAGTAGACAGTGATGTAACGGATCCCTCCAACGGACAAGAGGCCTTCTTCAATGAAGTTATGTATGTTACGGCGTGATCCCAATGGTCTGATGATGAGCTTTCTAATCATAATTGATGTTCTAACCGTTCACGAACGTCAATCTAATGGTTATAATGCCTCCAATGGTCATATCACTCTGCCATGGCGAAGTGTCAATCTCAGCTGCTCTGATATTCCGCCAAAGTTCAAATTCTGGATATTTTCCTTCTGCGAAGTCTTTTCTGGAACTTCCTGTAATTTCCCTAACCTTGCTTTCTTTTTGCTGATCTTTCTAGCCTTCTTCCCTGTGATATGCGTCTCGGTATCCCTCTTTCCATTCTGATTCTTATCTCCTCTTGGCATAGTAACTTCACGATGTTGGTGGTCTTTCCTAGGGTTCAAGGCCAATACTTCTTCTCTGTCTAGGGTAGGTGCTCTACTCTCTTGTAAAGACAGGTGTGTCAAGTCTTCTTGTGTTCTTTCAACTTCGATATCCAGATTTATGGTCCTTAGTAGCTTCGACTGATTTTCTTATTCCTTCAGTAAGTGTGTTATTCTCTTAGCCATGAATTCTCCTAGGTATTTCTTTTTCTATTCTAGATCTTCCTCTTCTTTTCTTCGGCTCTGATCTTTCTCAATCCGGGTTTTTCCTAATAACATAGCAAATGGGGTGTTGTTTTCAATAAATTTAACAACCTCAAATTCTTCCTCCGTCGAAGTTCCATGAGCACTCATAGAGGTCTGGGTAAGTCTTCCACACAGGGTTATCATCTTTCCTCTAAATAATCCTATTCTTCCCAATGAAGGGATCATAGCAAGCTTTCCTAAAATTTCCCAAGTTTTTTCTGTCATAATATTCACCTGTGTTTCCTCATCCATAACACATTATATGTCGAAGTCTCCTATTCTTGTTTCTATCCACTCTTTTTCTTTGAAGATCTTAGATAAGTTGATATCTCTGTGGTCATTCAAGATTTCTTTCATTTGTAGTAATACAGTCTCTGATTCTTTCTAGGGTTTTGTCATGGTCTCAGTTTCTTGGCCTTCCTCATGGTTTGCTTGTCTCATATTCATTCTTTCAACCTTAGCAATTATACTAGGGCAATCCAGCACGTCATGGTCCATATCTTTACAACAAATACAACTAGGTCTTCTACCAGGGCATTCCTTAGCAAGGTGTCATAGTCTTCTGCAAGTGTAAGAAAGAGTTAGTCCTCTCTTTCTCTTAAATGATCCCCGACCTTTCTTGTACTGCGCACTAGGATCGTAGTAGCTAACCTGCAAAAATTTGTTCCTAGGATCCTGCATCCATTTGTTAGTCCAGACATTCTTTCTATGCATAGGAATAACATATCTTTCATTATTTCTATCATATCTACCTATATCAAACCTTCTTTCTTCTTGTTGTGCCCTAGTTTTCAGACTAGGACAAAATTTATCAAACATACCTAGATCCATACTTTCGAAACAAAAATTTTCACTTATCTTACCTTTATCAGAGCACAAAGATTTCAGATCTTACCTCTTTTTGACAAAAAAAATTCACTTATCTTACCTTTATCAAAGCACAAAGCTTTCAGATCTTACCTCTTTTTGAAAAAAAAATTCACTGATCTTACCTCTTTTTCTTCAAATCTGATTCCTTTCTTAGCACATAGCTTCACAGTCAAGTAGAATATTGTGCACTTAAAGAAACAGATCTACGCACAAAGATTTCTTTCTTTTCCTCAGTTCCCAGCAATCACAGTTTTAGGTCCCGGAAATGGAACCATTTGTTGGGACAAGGGCAGACCCAGGGTTCAACGCAACAACAAAACCCTAACTACCGACCCTTTCGGCAACACCTACGAAGCAGATGAAGTCTCACCCGAGGTAGAGGTAGGGGTGGTTGCAGGACTCAGATGTCTGCAACCTAGATGAGACATAGATATGTGATTACAACACCTTAACATAGCACTTAACAGTTGTCCTTCATCAGTACTTAGCCTTTGTCTACAGTGCAGATAAACCCTAATTACAGCGTAGAAAAGTATTCAACAAGATTCAACACATTCAAGCACTAAGAACATCAGCATAGATCAGATCTAGCATCTTACTCACATCATTAGGCACTAAGTTATCATATTCATCTAAGCATATATTATTGCACTAAGCATTAATCATATGAACCATAAAACAATCATAATGCACAAAGCAACCAGAACACAGGATATACGTGGTTACCCCCAGCCTGGGGCTACGTCCACCAATTATTCTTCTCTTTGATTGTCTTGTGTCAATCATCTACATGCACAGAGCCACAAGGTCCTACTCTGCATAGGATAGGAGATATACATGCACTCCACCAGATCCTCCTTCCCCGTGCTAGGTTACAGCACAAAGCCTTTACACAGTCACTTGCACTTAGCTTAGAAAGTCTCACACAGTATGCACAAAGAATTTACAACTATCACTTGCACTTAGCACATTGGCCTTTACTTTCCCCCTAGCACCTCCTACTTACATCACCTGACTTTCTATTTATACCCGTTACTTAAGCCCAAAACCCAAAAATCCCTAAACAAGGGGTCGAGATCTCGCGATCTCTACTTCGACTTGCGCTCCACCTTCAACAGCCTATCGAAGTCCCAAAATAGGTCAAACCTGACCAAGGATCTCCAAAACTTGGTCAAGGGCCAACACATGTTCCCAACTTGACACTTGTCATGTTGAGAACTATCATGTTGAGAATTATCTTCAATCCACATCTCCCTCGGACTTAGGATAAAATAATATCCTTACTTTATACTTTTAAGGAATATTACTATAATATTCCTTTTGGGTTTAATCCCCCTTAACTTAGCCCCCTTAACCTCAACTAGTGGAGTTATCCCCCCGTAGTCTTTTATGTGGTTGGTCTACCACAATGATGTGTTTTCATTATATTTGCATGTGATTACATTTTCATTCTCAGTACAAAAGTACCAATCCTTTTGTAGCCAAGCTCACCAGCCTCAAAACATAAAGATATTGCACTAAACCAGGGTGCATGGAACTTATGGATTGCACGCACTCTTCATTTAGTGTGCCACTCTTGCGTACTTACACATGTGCGCGTTACGAAAATATATATATATACAAAAATGCTCTCTGGACTCCAAAATCGTGCACTAAGTCGATGTGTGCTAAATCCTGGAATGTGTGCCATCTTGGAAGGCTCTTCTTTTAGTGCGTCATCCTTGCACACTTACACTAGTGCGCATGGAATACATTAAGTTGCACCTAGTTTAGTACGCCATCCTTGTGCATTTACATAAATTCACGCCAAATGCATTAAATTGCATGCTATATTCTTTTTAAACTACACGCACTCTTTTGATACGAGATTCACACACACTAACCCAATGTGCGTTGAATCAAACCAAGGATATTGTTCCTTCAACTCACCAAATTAACTGTAAATTACAATTACATCAATATGTACAATTGGGTTTCATCCTAGGGGTATCACATTCCCCTCCCCCTTATTTATGCATTGTTCTCAATGCAGTATATACACATATACAACCAAAAATTTCAAAATTATTCAAAAGGATGCAGGTATTCTACCCACATAGAATCCTCATGCTCCCAAGTTGCATCCTCAGGGTCATACCAAGTCCATTGGACCTTTACTATCCCTATGTCTCAATTCTAGATTTGCTTGGTCTTTCGATCCAATATGCGCACCAGATGCACCTAAAAACCACCTTCTTGCTCCACCTGAATCACATTCCAATCAATGACATGATTAGTATCAAGTACATATATTTTAAGAAATGATACATGGAATACATTATGGATGCATATTGATGCAAGAAAGGAAATCATGTATGCTATAGGTCCAATCCTTTCTAGAATTTCAAATGGCCCACAAAAACGAGCTGTCAACTTTGAGCAGTTTCCCAACTTCAGAGAACTTATGTTGGCCTTTACTTTCAAGAACACATGATCACCCACTTTAAGTTCTTTGTGAGTTCTTCCCTTGTCATCATAGATTTTCTTCCTATCATGGGAAGCCTTTAAATTCTTCTTTATTTTCATCATTTGCTCTTCCATTTCCCTGAGAAGTTATGGCCCAACTACAACGCGATCTGTTGGGTTGTCCCAACTCACTAGTGTGTTGCATTTTCTGCCATAAAGTGTCTCAAATGGGCTCATATTTAGGGATGCTTGGTACCCATTGTTGTAAGAAAACTCTACCAAATTAAAACAATCCTCCCATTTGGATGGTTTATCCATCACATACATCCTTTGCATATCTTCTATTATCTAATTCACCCTTTCTATCTGCCCATCCGACTATGGATGATAAGTTGTGCTAAAATGCATATTTGTTCCAAATCCCTTGAATAATCCTTTCCAAAAATTTGATATAAATTTTGTATCTCTATCAGACACAATTGTCTTGGGCATTCCATGTAATTGATTTATTTCTTTTAGATAAATATCAACTATGTTAGCTTCTTTGTGAGTGATATTTACTAGAATAAAATGGGTAGCTTTGGTAAGCTTATCAACCACTATCATGATAGAATCATGTTGATTTATAGTTCTAGGTAATTTAGTGATAAAATCCATTGTTACAACTTCCCATTTCCACTCAGGAATGGGAAATGGTTGTATCAAACAAGTTGGGTGTCTATGCTCAGCTTTCACCTTTTGGCATTCCAAACACATGGCAATAAATCCAGCAACTTCTTTCTTCATTCCTGGCCAATAATATTGGTTCTTGACAGCTGCAATAGTTTTCTAATAACCTGGGTGTCTAGCATAAGGCACCTTATGCATTTCTCCCAATATCAAATCATTCAATTATCTAGAATTTGGCACATAAATTTTCCCTTGTACATGAGAATTTCATCAATTTTCAACTTATAGTCTTCAACTTTCTGTTGTAAATTACATTGTTGAAGTTTTTCCTTTATCTCCATGTATTTTTTATCTGATTTTGCAGCGTCTAGAATTCTATCTTTCAAATATGATTGGTACATGCTAATGGTTGTAGCATGCATCTCATGTACCCTCCTGTTGAGTGTATCAGCCACCTTGTTCTCTTTAACTTTCATATGTTTTATATCAAAATCATATTCACCGAGGAAACCTAACCACCTTCTTTTCCTGGAATTTAGAGTTGGTTGTCCAAACAAGTATTTCAGACCACAATTGTTTGTCCTCAACTCAAATAATTTTCCCATGAGGTAGTGCCCCCACATCTTCAAGGCATGCACTATGGTTTCCAACTCAAAATCATGAGTGGCATAGTTCATTTCATTCTCCTTCAATTTTCTAGATTCATAGCACACCACATACCCATTCTTGCTAAGGAATCCACCAAGTCCTTATTTACATGCACCAGTGCATACAATGAAATATTCGTTAGGATCAACAATCCTTAGTATTGGAGCACTTGTTAATAATTGCTTCAAGTGTTGGAAACTCTTTCCACAATCCAAGTTCCACTCAAACTTCACACATTTCTTCTGTAAAGAAGTAATTAAGTTCAATATTTGAGAATCCCTCAATAAATCTCCTATAGTAACATGCAAGGCCCATGAATGATCTCACCTCTGATACATTCTTTGTTGTTGACCATTCTTCAATGGCCTTTATCTTTTCTGGGTCTACTGCTATCCCTTCCTCTGAAATAATATGGCCCAAATAATGAATTTTTTTCTAGTAAAATGAGCCCTTGCTCAGTTTGGCATACAACTGATGTTCCCTCAAAACTTGTAACACCATTCTCAAGTGTTTCTCATGTTCTTCTTCAGACTTAAAACATATCAAAATATCATCTACGATTACAATGAAAAACTTATCCAATTAATTCATGAATATACCATTCATGAGACACATGAAGACATTCAGTGCATTTTTTAACCCAAAGGGTACCACTGTGAACTCATAATGGCCATACCTTGTTCTAAAGGCAGTCTTGTTGGTGTCTTCTTCTTTAATTATTACCTAATGATAGCCTGTCCTGAGATCAATCTTCGAGAATATTTTTTCATCTTTCAGCTGATCAAAGAGGTCATCTATCCTTGGAAAAAGGATACTTGTTTGATCTAGGAGTATCTTGGTGGACACCCACCTATTTCCAACTAACCCAAAATAGTTCGTTGGCAATTTACTATTTTTTGTAGTTTTTCGGTTCCTAAACTTCTGGGGCCATTTTGAGGGCCTAAATGACAATTTTTCACGATCAGGAACTTCAATGATAGCTAAAGAGTTAGATATATCCCCATAAATGAATATCCTCTTCGATACCTTTTCAGTGATCTATCATGTGCCCCAAACATAGATCGTATGCCAAAGTTACACCCCGGGAAGTTGATACACCAAACTACCCAAAACGAGGTCCACAAAACTGTTGGATTTTCATCTTTCGGGGCTAGGGTTTTGGATTTTTTTTATGTTAAAAATTCCTTTAGAGCCTCCTTGTAACAATCATCTTCTTGCGAATGAGCGTAGCCATCACATCTCTTCTTAGAGATAAGCCTCCACCATTCTAGCGAGTCTTTCACTCTGTATTTCTACAATTTTGTACATTTTGCTCATTAATAGAAATTGTGTGTTATTGTATCTCTATGTTTATAGTTATATCTCTGATATATCTATGTTATATTATTGGATATATGATATATATTTGTACGTTTATTTATTATATCTCCTCTCTCATTTCGTGCCAAAAATAATCTAGATCATTGTTCCTCGCAGTTACCTTGTTCAACTGCATGAAGTCAATGCAAACTCTCAAGGTTCCATCCTTTTTCTTCATAGATAATATTGGGGCACCCCAAGGTGACACACTTGGGTGTATATAATGCTTCTTTAGAATCTCTTCGAGTTTCATTTGTAATTCCTTCAGTTCTGGTGTACTCATTCTGTAAGGGGTCTTGGATAGTAGAGTTGCTCCAGGCATCAAATTGATAGAGAAATCAATATCTCTTTTGGGTGGAAATCTTGGTATTTGTTTAAATACATCTTCAAACTCTTTTAGGACTGAATAATCTTCAATATTTGGAACCTTCTCTTTAGGTGTCTCCTCCATATGTGCTGCAAATATTTGACACCCTTTCCTATAACTTTTCTTTAGCTACAAGACTGAAACTTCTCTGAAAGTTACTGCTCTGGGAATTCCTAGTACTCTCCTTAAGTTTCCTTCCTCACTCAATAAAGAAAATACCTTATTATAATAGTCTAGGATAGCATGATCTTGTTCCAACCAATCCATACCAATTAGGCAGTCACAGGAACCTAAAGTTATGATGTTCAAATATGCCCAGGTGTTCAATCCATTCAAGCTCATTGGATATTCCTTAACCATCGCATTAATTTTTCTTTTAGGTCATGTAGCTAGTTGCACCATCCAAGGTTTTTCAAGCTTGTTTCTCATAAATTGAAATATTTCCACCAACTTAGGATCTATATAACTATGACTAGCTCCTGGATCAATTAAAATAGCAATGAGTTGGTTATTGATCTCACCTTCTACTTCAATCATATGTGACTAAAACTCAGCTTGCTTGTTGTTCAGGGCTGCATAGATCTTAGGTACATTTTTTCCCATGTTCTCCATTGTTTCAACTTGTTGTACATTGTGAGAAATCCTCACTTTTTTACTTCTGCAAGGGTAATCTCTATACATATGATCTCCCTTACAAACACAACATTGAATAGGAGTTTTACTTTATCTTTTCCCCAATGCTTCTGTCATTCGATATTCTTTAGAATTTGGTTGTTATTGAGAGTTATTTATGAAGAATGGTGGCTTATTTCCCTTCTTCCTCTATACCATCTTACTTTTCTTCTTTCTTCCCAAGCTTTTTGATAAGTTGTTTTCCTTTTATACTAGTCATAGAGGCACTTATCCCTTCTTATAGTTTCCTCCAATGTTTTGGGATCATCGTATTGTATCATGTCAATGATAAATGATGGAAACTCACTCAAATATCTCTGAATCTTAACTTGCTCATCCTTGATTAAGGAAACATATTTTAGTAGCTCTAAAAACCTCCTTTCATACTCATCTATGGTCATACTCCCAAGCTTTAGTTCAAATAATTCCTTCATTTTCTTATCATATTATCAATCAAGTATTTCCTTTGAAAATACCTCTTGAATTCCCTCCAAGTCACCTTATTTTCATCAATGTGTTGTATCTGCACAAATTGGTCCCAATACATTGATGTTTTTCCCTTGAGTTGAAAAATAATAATTCTACCTTCTTCCTGTGAAGAGTAATTATGCAACTAAAAATACTTTCTCATTCCTAGCATCCAAGTCTATACATCCTCATCCTTCTTATGTTCACCATCGAAACTAGGAGGCTTGATTTTTTTCATTTCCCCCCGTAGCTCATCCACCCCAGAATTCTTCTTATGCTTCTTAGCAAGGGATGGACTTGAATTGTTGTGTTCTCTCCTAGTGGAATGCCTTGGAGAAGGATGGTGATGCATACTTTCACTTCTTGCTCTTCTCTTCTTATCATGAGACTTATGGCTCTCTGATTTGCTTGGTTCAATCTCCTTATCCATATTCTTCTCTATTATGTCCAAGATTTTCATTAACATGATGTTGAAGTCTTCCTGTTGCTCCTTGGATTTCATAAGCCTCTCATTATCATATTTATAACTCGGGAAATACTTTTGAAAACTTTTTATGGTCTCTGCCAAGTTCATGCTTTCTTCCTTACCTTCTCCATGTCCATTGGAATTTGTACCCTCATTACCCTATGGACATACATTCATCTGATCTCTTCTTCATGGTTGTAAATTCCCCGCACATCTTCCATGATTCTAAACTTGTGTTGATCATGTTCTGATCTAAATGTTATTATCTATGAAAAAATTGTAGCCAACAAAAGTTTTTAGGCTAAACAATTTAACAAAATCATGAAAATATGCATGATTTTGTTTCCATAAAACATCATATATCTTGCTCCTAATTTCTTAGGAAATTAACTATCCAATCGACTTTGCATGCACTACTTCTCAATTACAAACCTATAATTAGCATGTGCCAGTTTTACACATGTAACGCTAAAATGTAGTGCATGTATCGTGCACCCATACCTATTGTGTATAGTTTTATGTCATGCATCAATCTCCATTGATCACAACCTTTGTGTCACACACCAATACTCTGCATGCACTACAAGCACCAAACCACACTACGCCAATGTTTAGTGTGTTCACACCGCATTCCACTACTACATGCACACCAATACTCTATGCGCACTACATGTAACACACCACAATACACCAAGTTTTAGTGTGTTCACATTGTGCACCACTACTCCCTACAAACCAATATTTTGTCACGCGCCAACATCTACTAGGCACGACTTTTGTGTCGTGTGCCAATACTCTCCGTGTACTGTAAGCACAATTTTGCGTGTGCACCAACAAATACAAATTATTCTCTGCCAACACTCCAAACACACCCCTTACACATCACATTAATATTTGTGCGCCACAAACTCTGCACTCTGCGATGCCAAACTTTAGCGCACTATTCTGCACACCCATATTTTGCACACGCCACCAGTTATACATGGCACAACACGAAAACTTAGTGTACATATCCTATGCACCCTTATTTTCTATGCAATGTCTAATTTTTAGTGCACACACTTGGGCAACACTATTTTTCCACATCATTGGCTCTACACAGTGAATTACCCAATTCAACCTTTTGCAACGACAATCTTTATGTGCATTGTTGGTTGATATTCTAGGTGCGATCTTTCTGAAATCATTCACGAATTGAGAATTATATTCAACAATTCTGCTCAATTGCTTCAATTTACGTCATCGACGCACTTTAACTTGAAATTTATCCGCTCTCGAATTCAATTCTCTACGCAAAACTGCTTTAGTGTTATACTAACTCGGCCCATCCATGTTCAATGTTGAAAACTGGGCTCTGATACAATATTTTAACGTACCCAGCCTCCAAATCTTGGCTATGCCACATAAAAATTTACTTTCTATGATACCATACTGTAACATACCCAGCCACGCCTACTAGTTCATGTCACACACAAAACTCTCTTGTCATCAAATTTGATACCATATTGTAATGTCTCCATTACCAATAGCATCTCAACCAAGTTGCTATGATAATAAATATGAAACTAATTAAAGCATATAAATAATTTTCAATGCACAGTTACAAACATATCCATAAAAAAAATATACATGTAACATAAATAGGATAAACCCATGTAAAAAAATGCATAATTATTACTGCAATGCATGATTTAACACATAGTAACACTTATCTTTTATTAAAGGTACACCAACTATGTGCAGACCTTCCACATTCCTCCCAGCCTTAGACCACATTAATCATACTCTCAACAGAGGGTCACCCCCGAGATGGGGCTAAAATCTACTTGGGTAAGGGTTCCTATCCAAACTAAAGTATCTTATTCAATAGGAAACTCAGTCACAAGTAACTCATTCACAGGTGACTCAATCAAAGGAAAATCCGTCACAGGTGCCAATTCATATTGATAGCCTATAGTCCCCCATTCTCCACATGCCTATCCCACCCCAAGAAGTGTGCTCCTTCTCTTCTAAACAGTCCTTCGGTTTCCCCACTTCCATTCTAGGGATTCAAAAACAAGCTAGAAAGGAAGTCTCAGAGCCCTGTCATTGTAGTTTGGTACCTCTAGAAAAATTCCCAACAATTCTCTCACTTGGAGAGAATGCAATGTCCTACGGGCCTGACAAACTGCCCCTTCAGTCCAACCCTCCAAGCTAAGAAATGTACAAGTATTTTTTATAGTAACAATCGGGTTCAATAATAGTAACAATCGGGTTCGATCATAGTCACAACCATGTTCAATGACAATAACCCTTGCGTACAGATCACCACTGAGTTTTCATCGCCCCGTCACATGATGGAAAAAGGTACTAAGTCCAAACTATTTGGATGCATGTTCCCAACTTGACACTTGTCATGTTGAGAACTGTCTTCAGTCAACATGTCCCTCTCCCACATACTTAGGATAAAATAATATCCTTACTTTATAATTTTAAGGAATATTAATATAATATTCCTTTTGGGTTTAATGCCCATTAACCTCAACTACTGGAGTTAGACCCCCATACTCTTATACGTGGTTGTTCTACCTTAGTGATGTGTTTTCATTATATTTGCATGTGATTTCATTTACATTCTTAGTACAAAAGTACCGGTCTTTTTGCATCCAGGCTTACCAACCTCAAAACATAAACATCACACACTAAACTAGTGTCTTGGAACTTTTAGGCTACACGCAGTCTTCATTTAGTGTGCCACCCTCGCGCACTTACACAGGTGCATGTTGTATATATATATATATACAAAAAGTCTCTTCGGCCTCCAAAATCATGCATTAAGCCGGTGTGCGTTGAATCCTGGAATGTGTGCCATCCTGAAAGGATCTTCTTTTAGTGCGTCATCCTTGCACAATTACACCGGTGTGCACTGAATACATTAATTTGCACCTATTTTAGTGTGTCATCCCCATGCATTTACATAGATGCACACCAACTACATTAAACTACATGCCATATTCTTTTTAAACCGTGCACACTCTTTTGATACAAGATTCATGCATACTAAATCAATGCGCGTTGAAACAAACCAAGGATATTGTTCCTTTAGTTCACTAGATTAAATGTAAATTACAATTACATCAATATGTACAATTGGGTTTCAGCCTAGTTGTATTATATTTTAGAAACCATGGATGTTTTCATTTGTGTATGGGACTACTCTACATGTGCATTTAATTTATAAGTTTCTCGAGTAACATTGCATTTGAACTATTTATGTGTGGGTTATTTGAGCAACTTATTCATGTGTGGTTTCTAATGGATGTAGTGATGGTGTTACCTATATAATCTATAACTATTTATGGTTAGTATCTACTACACTATTGTTTAATTTTGTTACTGTCGATATGAACTATTTCTGCAATCGGTGACATAGTATTTTATTGTATCTATATTTTTACAAAGGCTCTTAATTAGGATAGGTTAGAAATAGATTAGAATATATAGTATTAAGTTTGTTTTAAGTAGTTAAATTTAGTTTTAACAAGAATTATTTGGAGGACAATTCATACTCATTTTTGTAATCTAAATTCTTAAGTGGCAACCAGGCCCACATACTGTTTGGAATTTTCCATCCCAAATGAGAGAAGTTCTAATTAGGACTCTCCATCTGGAATCTTCCCTTGCATGCTTGACATGCCATTTAGACCCGTCAATGGGACATTACACTCATCATTATCTCAATCTAGCACACTTTCGAGACACTTTCGTTTTCTTATGTCAAATGAACCTTTCACCACCCCCCAACAAACTAGCATCATAACCTTCACTAGTCATCGAGTTGAGTTCTTCCAATATTTACTACATTTCCACCTCAGTGAACTCGTGGAATATTTTCCCATGTTCACTTTTCAATAAATCTAACCATTTCACCTACCTTTTCCCAATGATTGTTGAATATCAAGCCCATCAAATGGATTAGCTTAGTTGTCTTTAGGAATCTCTCCTATCAATGGGATCCCCTAGCATTGCAACCATCCCTTGAGGATCACCTACCTCCTCTTAGTAGGAGAAGAAACCATCCTCTACCCCTATTCCATATCTAGTACATTGATGACAAGAGACATCATCTCCTGCCCCATCCAACTCCTCGACAAGAGATTCCCCCTCCTAGAGAGCATGACACATAATTTTGTGCACATTAGTTATATTTCTATGATTATTGGCCCTATAATTTTGGTTAAACCTTCCTTAACCATCGATATCGATACATGTTACTCATCCTTGAGCAGGGTTTCAACTACCTAATGGCCATATTCTCACTGTGTCTA
>ML856646.1:0-10924 GCA_009831015.1 Picea engelmannii
ACGAGTAGAACTGAAATAAACGGTGAAAGAACTCTGAATTAGGCTGCAGACGGATGGCTTGTCAAAAGGACTGAGCTCTGAATCTGGACAGCATAACTTTGCATGGAATTCTCTACTGAAACAACGAGCCTTCACTGCTATTTTAACATTTTCCAGGCGGTCACGTAACTAGCTTCCGGTGTAAACACAGTGCTGTTTAGGGTTCACTTAAGCCATTAATTCGCCGAATTTGCAGAACCGACCCTGATCTGGATGTCAAATCATATCGGTGGAAGGTCCATTGGCGATCGGGAGGCCGACTTAAGCATTTAATGCGCCGTATTAGCAGATGCGCGGCTTTTTCTGTGGATAGTCGCGCATCGGGCGCTTAAGCGCGCACAACACGTTCTTATCCCGCGCATACGCGCGCACCTTACTAATGTGCAGTGTCTTTCAATTTTTGTATAGTTTTTGACCCTTCTGGAATGCTGTAAACTTCATTCTGTGCCATGAATGACTTCATTGTTGTGTTGATGATGCGGAGTTCTTGTCGCCCTGTGTGGACGAAATTTCAGTGATAACAATGGGTTTCTTCCTTTATGCCCATGACACTATACATGTTCCAAAATGAAATGTGTACCCATAGGTACTTCTCATGCCATATCTATTGCCTACACAACCACTTTCAGTGTATTTAATAAGTCTGAAATCTTCTGAAGTAGAATACATAATGCCAAATTCTTTTGTTCCATTCACATATCTCAGAATTCTCTTCCCTGCCTTCCAATGTGATTCTTTTGGAGTTTCCATGAACCTTTAAATTAGGCTCACTCCATACATAATATCATACCTTATTGTTGTTAGATACATAAGGTTTCCTACCAACCTTACTTAACTTCAATCCTGTTATGATAAGTGTTGGGGCTGCTTTGGAATTTATCATATTGAATCTTTTCAAAATTTCATGCGCATACTTAGATTGTGAAATGAATATACGAGCTTTGGACTGGTGAACTTCAATACCCAAAAAATATCTCATAAGCCCCAAATCAATCATTTCAAATCCATCCTTCGTGACCGACTTAAATTCTTCTATGCAGAAATCACCTATAAAAATCAAATCATCCACATATAAGAAAACAATTAACATATTATCTTGTTGATTTGCTTTGATGTACAGTGTTTGATCACAATCACTTCTTTGAAATCCATTCTGAGTGAGATAGGAATCTATGTGACTGTACCAAGCTCTGGGAGCTTGCTTTAACCCATACGATTCCTTCTTCAATATGTACACATTGTTTTCTTGTCCCGGAACCTCATAGCCTTGTGGTTGTTCCACATATACTTTTTCTTCTTCTAAATGTCCATTAAAAAATGTTGACTTTACATCCATTTTATAAACAAGGCATTTGTTCTGCGCAATAATGGATAACACAGTTCTGTCTATGTCCATGCACGCAACTAATGCAAATGTTTCATTGAAATCAATTCCAGGTTGTTGTGCAAAACCTCTTGCAACTAACCTTTCCTTGTTCTTTTGCACATTTCCATCTACATCTTGTTTGGTTTTATAAATCCACTTGATACTTATCACATCCTTATCTTCAGGTACATATACCAATTTCCATGTCTAATTTTTTTCTATACATTTAATTTCTTCATCCATGGCTTGAGCCCATACATAATCTTTGACAACTTCTTCAAAGGTTAATGGATCATCTATTTGTGAAAACAAAGAAAAAACTGAAAATGAATTTGTTGTGTCAACGCTATAGATGTCACACAAACTTCTTGTCTTTCTTGGTAACAAACTTGCTAATGTTGGATCTGGAAATGTAGAACTACTTGGACTGCTTGATGGAGTTTGTTGCGCTCTAGGTGTGGGCTATGCACATGTTGATCTTACTAGAGTAGTTTGTGCTGGGATTTGCATCACGGTTCCAGAAGTAGAAGGAACTTCTCACTGACTTGTACATGGTGTTTGAACCACTTCATCTTCCATGTCATCATGCACTATAGCATCAAAAAATTTGATGGTCCTTTCTATGCTTCCATCCCATGCTTCATTCGCCACAAATTGAACATTGCGATTGATTATGACTTTCCTTGCAATAGGATCATACAATTTGTATGATTTTTTGTCTTCAAAATATCCAAAAAATATACATTTATGTCCTTTGTTGTCTAGATTCTTTCTCAACTCATCTAGAACATGTGCGTATGCATCACAACCAAAAAGTCTTAAGTGCACCACATTATGCTTCATACTTGTTTAGGATTCGTGAGGAACTCTGTTTTTAACACTCTTTGTCGAACATTTGTTCATGATGTATACTGTAGTTGCTACTGCTTCAGCCCAATACTCATTTGACAAATGTTTATCTTTCAACACACTGTGTGCCATTTCCATGATGGTTCAATTTTTTCTCTCTGCTACACCATTCTGCTATGGTGTATACCGCGCAGTGAATTGCTTGTAGATTCCATGAACTTTACAAAAGTTATGAAATTCTATTGAAACATATTCAGCTTCTCTGTAAGTTCTTAGAACCTTGATGTAATAACCACTACGCTTCTCCACAAGTGATTTGAACTGCTGAAAACAACCAAATGCATCAGATTTATGTTTTAGGAAATAAATTCACGCCTTTCTTGAGAAATCATCAATAAATGTAAAAAAATATGTAGTGTCTCCTATAGATGGTGTTTTCATTGGTCCAAAAATATCTGAATGTACAATTTCTAGTGGATCTTTTTCTCTATATGAATTTCCAACTGGAAATGATTCTCTATGCTACTTTCCAAAAATAGAGCCTTCACATATTATTTGTAGTTTTTCAATCAATGCTAAACCTTTCACCATATCCTTTGTGTGTAGCAGCTTCAGACCTCTAAAGTTTAAATGTCCAAATCTGAAATGCCATAGTTAGGATTCATATTGCACTTTAGATTGGAATGTTTCTTGCATCTCTGCGCCACTGTCTTTTTTTTTTTTTAACTGCACATACTAGCTTTTCCTTTCTTGGAACTGCACACACTTATTGCTTTGAATGCAGTGTCAAAATGCGCATTTTTGTGTCATAGACAACTTGTGTTTTTTTCTCTTCATGGTTGCCTTCAATGTTAATGGAAACATTCTATTGCTTGTCATTTGAAATCTTACAATATGTTGATTGCTTGGATATCTGTCCATAATCACACAATGATTATCTTCCATGTAGATTCTATATCATTTTTGTAACAATTGTCCTATGCTCATCAAATTATGCTTTAGACGAGAAACATAATATACATAAGGAATAAATTTTTTTTCTCCCTGCTTAGTTAAAATGTTTATATTGCCTTTTCCTAAGACAGTGACTTGGATATTTGTTCCAAGTGTAACTTTGGTTTGGACAGACTTATTCAAACTATAAAAAAATTCTAAGTTTCCTGTCATGTAATTACTGTAGCCTAAATCTAAGTACCATATGTCACATGGAATTTCTTGAGCAACTTTGCAATCAACTGAGGAAATTATAGGCATCGCTTTAATGCGTGCCATAAACATAGGACTAGAGGGACTATTTGCGCTATGCGACTAATCTTGTCCTTCCTTGTTTTGATTATACTATCTCTTTTTTCACTCATATGCATAATGCCCATACTTTTTACAGTAATGGCACTGAATCTTTGATTTATCAAATTTATGATTACTTGGCTGACTAGTATTTGGGTTTTGACCTCTTCCACTAGTGTTTCCAAGACTGCTACTGTGTCCACCTCTATCAGAACTTCTTCCTCTTCCTCTAGAGTTAGTTCTCCCCCTTTCTCTTCCTATAGAGTTAGTTCTCCCCCTTCCTCTTCCATGGATTATGCATGATTGCGCGAAAAATGCATGCTCTAATGACATATTTGACCTATTAAATGTGTCCATGATTAATGAGGAAATCTTGTTGTTCATCTAGACTAAACTGACTTAGATCTTTGTTCTCTTCTAAGGTCACAACAATAGTATCAAATTTAGGAGGAAGACTCATAAGTACTTTCTCAACAACCTTTCTATCCTCTATGGTTTCTCCATGAGACTTAATCTAATTTATCATGCCAATAACATGGGTGTAGAATGTATCTACTGAATTTGAGTCCTTCATTGATAGAGTTTCAATCTCTTATAATAATTTGTAATTTTGAAGTTTTGAATTTGTCCATACCTTGATAAGAAGTTTGTAATATGTCCCATGCTTCCTTGGCTTGCTTTTCTGATGCAACTCTTGGAAGTATGATCTCATGCATGGCTTGATGTATGTAAAGCATTGCTTTTCCATCCTTCTTTCTTTGATATTTCAATGTATCATTCTCATATTGTGTGAGAGCGTTGTACATTGCATGATCTGTTGGTTCCACATAGCCATTTTCGACTATCTCCCATACATCTTGACCCAGAAATAATGCCTTCATGGTCAAGGACCACAACTCATAATTTTTGCCCGTAAAAGTGGGAGGTTGCAGATTTGAAGTAGAGGCCATATTTCACCTTTCAACAGAGCTCCTGCTCTTGAAAATTTACTCTGATAAAACTTTCTTTGATCAACTTTCTCTGATAGTAGATCTCGGATCTAGAATGCACAAAATAACTCCGAGAAACATAGTTAAAATGACCGTGCAGTGAAATTTTTTGTCGCTAACTCTCAGGACTTACCATGCAGTTCACAAACTGCTCAATATACTACACGCTATGATAATAATTCTAAACAAAATAATTTCTTCACATTGTGGTACTCTATAAATTCACAAACATGACAACAATTAAGAAATATGTCAACACATGAAATACTTGATATATATTATCAAACATGGGCGTTGCACGCTAATACATAATACAATACTGTGTCGAGCTTTAGCTCCAACAATTTCTAAACAAATTTACAAAACATAGAGCTTGAGCTCTCAAACTTCTCAAACTCCTCACAACTGTTGTTGTTGCGAACTATCGACTCTGTTTTCTCTGTTCTGTGTATCTATTGACTAACTACAAACTCGGACATATAAAGACTAAAACTAAGACTCCCTATAGAAGCTAACCGAATCAAACATTAAAGATGACAATAAATTTAGATTGATTCTCATATGCATAACAGAGCTCGAGAAAGATAAATATCGACTCATTAAACAACCTCCTGCTAACACTCTTGCTTGACGTGTTTGGCAGACTAAACGTCTCTTTTTTCATGACAGATAGAGTCTATGTAAGCGTGAAGCTCACGACTTGTAATTAATATTTCCAACAACATTGAGTTTTTTGTATGCAAACCATAGCTCATGTACAATAACCAATAATATCAAAATTGAATACCTAAAATACCTTGAGCTCATTTCGAGGCCAACCATAGCTCAACTTACACTAATCATAAGTATCAAAATGGAGGATCTACAATATCTATGTTCTTCCTTTGTTGATAGACTTTCCAATGAGCACCTCTGAAAATATGCACCCTACTCAAATCGAAAAGTAACGCCATACTCTAGTACCCAATAAATGTTCTGCAGGCTGATACTACAATGTTACAACATGACTAGTTAAGGGCTACCTTTGATGAGGGTCAAAGAAAATAACTAAGCCGAAGTCAACTATATTTAAAATAGAACTAATATCATGGTTTAGTGCACCACAAATATGACAATGATCAAGATCTTAAAGCGATTGCTGCATATAAAAATTTTACTAAAAAATAGGCAACTCCAAGTTTCATATTTAAAGAATTTAATCATAAAAGGACAATAAAAAAATACAAATTCCATAATTTGTCTGTATTTTTGTTGTCAAAGTATATAACTTTTTTAAAATATAACATAAATTCCAAAATATGAAAAGGTTTATGTTTTGATAAACACATACTAACCTAAATATCTATTTGATAAAGCATAAGACTGGTGTGTTCATAATCCAATGTAACAAAAGGTTCAAATATATGATGAAAATCCTTTAATAACAATGAAATTTATACCATGACATGAAGCAAACACAGAAAGGTCATGTTCCATGTATTCAAATACAAGGTATTGTTGATGTTTGGACAACATCGAGAAGACATTCTCTTAGAATAATAATTAATAAAATAATTATTGAATATTAAATATCATATATAATAAGTAAATGATAATAATAAATAGTTATTGATTATTCAAGGGATGCATCCTTTCATGGATGGTCACCATATGTTCCCTATATATGGAACACTCATCATTGTAATAATATATCGATTATATCTCATATGAATAAAAACAACATGGTATCAGAGCGAGCCCAGGAAAATGAGAGTAGAGTAAAATGTTGGGAGTGTTAAATTTATGGGGTTGTTACAATCTCTATGTACAAGATATTTACTTTTTTACTCCTACCTAAATTATAGAAAGAATTCCATAAATTATGGTGGGTAGTAATTTCTAGTAAAAATGTCTAATTACCTAAATATGAGGAATGTAATGCATATTTACTTCTACCTATATCTATTTAAAGAATCACATGAATTATGAAGGAACAATTTAACAAAGTCAAATGCTATGTATTCTCCAACTATTTATAAGAAAGAAAATTGAATTATAAATAGTTCTATAGAGGTATTCTCCAACTATTTATAAGAAAGAAAATTGAATTTTTTAAAGAGACGTGTCTTTTTTGGATCAATCAAATATTACTATAAAAAGACACTTGAAAGACACAACAATAGACACACGTATTTTTTCTCTCTCACATGTGGGATAAGTGATCTAAGGAAGAGACTAAGAAGTTGAAATTTTCTGAGTTACTTACTGATGTTCTAGTGTTTACTAAAGTAATATCATATATCATTGGAAGTAATTACCACTTGTGGAAAATTGTGCTTGTTTAATTTAACACTAGAAAATCAACATGGTTAGTCGTATGACAACGAGTATATGATGGATGTGTGTTGGTAGCCATATGAAATTTAGTATATGTTGGATGTATTTTGGTAGCCGTATGACATCGAGTATATGATGGATGTGTGTTGGTCATAGTAGAAGACATATTATTTGGAGGGCCACTATATATAGTTGTGCACAAGATAAATTGATCTCCTCTAGGAGATTATTTTTGTTGTTCTTGTTTCTTGTTCTAGAAAGCTCACATGTAATAGTTTTGAGGAGCCATAATGAAGGTTGCAGGAAGAAGACATGGAGGGAAATACCTTCCAACATGATATCAAGGAGAGACATTACTAGACATGATGCTAAGAGACAATAAGTCTCTAGGAGCAATGTACCTCCCAGGACGAGACCATGCCAGATAGTAGAGATAGTTCCAATGATCATGGATACAGTGAGTCAAGACCCATTATAGAACAACTATGGTATATATAGTAGAGGAGGAAAACATATTATGAGATTCAGAGGGATCAGGTGTAGTAGTCCCAGTACATGGTTCGAGTCATGATATGTTGAGGAAGAAGGCATGGAAACAGTTCCAGTGTAAGTAGAGGCATTCCTAGAGAGGGAGGCAGAACTACATCCAGAGGGAGCAGAGATTGAGTTACCTCCAGAGAAGGAGGAAGATCTACCCTCAGTGTCAGAGGGAGTGGAGAGAGAGAAGGAGTCACCTCCAACTCTAGAGGGAATGTTGATGTTTTTAAGCTTCCCAAGACATTGGTTTCATGAGGGAACCTCGATATATCAAGTATGGTCCAAGATGAATTAGCATGATAAGCACTTAAATATGTTTCTGTAAGGTAGCTAGAGAGGTAGTGGGGGGATCCAGAGGGCCCATAGTGATAATATTGGAGGTCATTCAATGTAAGGTGGACTAGGTCCACTATATTATTAAATAAGGCCCACTATGGTAGTTAGATATAATAAATGGGTAATTAGATATAATAAATGTAAGAGGACTTCTTAGAAGGTTCTACTTCTAGAAGATTCCTCATCTAGAATGTTCTTAGGTGATGGTAGAACTATATAAAGGGGTTCAAGAAATGTAATGAGACATGAAGAGAAGTATTTTATTTGGAGCTGAAGCTCATTAGAAGGATGCCCCCTCGAAGAGGCAAGTGAACAGGAGAGGATCCCTTCCATACTAGGATCCATTGTATGGTGTTGCCCTACCTCAAGGGTTTGGTAATAATAAAGTGTGGTTTCTTCTATATTGCCTTGTGGATCTATTGTGTATTCAATATTTGTGGTGATTATATTTGTATATCTATTCAGGTTCTTAACAAGTGGTATCAGAGCACTTTCCTTGGGCAAACATTGTGGGCAAATATTTTTTATTTTTGCAGATTTTTTTTTCGAAGCAAAAAAAAGAAGGCCGCGACATTCTCAAAGTTTTCAGTATATTTCTATGAAAAATTTGCAGAAAAGGATTGTAGATCTGAGTTTCTCTCAGAAAAACACCAAATTAGAAAAAAAAAATCTTCCGAAACGGAGTCCGGGAAGTCAAGATATTGAAGTTTTAAAATCTGCAAATTTTCAGGATTTTTTCCGCGGACGACGACGATAATTTTTTTATTTTTGTATCATTTGGAGGCCGAATTTGCCCAAATAAATTACATATCTGATTTCCTCTCACAATTTCACCTAATTTCAAAAAACAAATCAGCCAAAATGGAGTCCGGGAAGTGAAGTTATGAGCATTTTAACTTCAACAATTTTTTAGGGTTTTTCCAGAAAAAACTGCGATTTTCTGCCGAAACTTATTGGGTCTATTTTTGGAGTTTTTTTCGTGATAACTGCAGGACCGAAGAGTTCATAGGGTCCTCATATGGATATTTCCTCTCAAACCCTGAAAGAAATTCTTGAATCATTCAAAGCCCAATTGTTTCACACATTGGATGATAGATTGGATGCATTTGTACATGGTCTCACAGACAACCTCACATACGATCTCAATGATAGTTTTCGTAGTATTCAAGATTCATTGAATAACATGCAGGAGAGATTTATTATGGAGGTCCTCAGGGATGAATATAATTAAAAAATACATGCTTGGTATGATTTTGGGGCAGATTGTGATGATTGGTATATGGATAGTTGTCATTTCTGGGATGACAACCATTTTCACATTTTATTTGATGACTCTACTCCACCTTCTGTAGAGAACATCAATGTCCCACATCAGGAGCTAGTTACCAACATTCAATCTACATATTCTACAGTGGTATCATTCATTCCAGATTCTGCTATGACCCTTTTCCACTATGTGGATGGATCTTCTTATTTGGATCCACATGATAGGTGTCAGTCTTTGGAGCATCATTTGGAATTGGTTATTGGGTTCCAAAATCTTCCATGGGGAGTTCACATGAGAACTTGGACATGTGACCCGAGCTTACAATGGTGGTTGGACTACTTCAGCATGGTGGATTTCCTTTCAACATGGGACCTTGGTTCTTCAGTCTTCTTCAGCATTATGGTCCACAATTATCCATGGGACCCTGGTATATGGTTGTACATCAAGCGTTGAGGACAACGCTTTCATAAGGGAGATGGAATGTAAGGTAGATAGAGAGGTAGTGGGGGGGCCCAGAGGGCCCATAGTGATAATAATGGAGGTCATTCAATGTAAGGTGGGCTAGGTCCACTATATTATTAAATAAGGCCCACTGTGGTAGTTATAATAAATGGGTAATTAGATATAATAAATGTAAGAGGACTTCTTAGAAGGTTCTACTTCTAGAAGATTCCTCCTCTAGAATGTTCTTAGGTGATGGTAGCACTATATAAAGGGGTTCAAGAAATGTAATGAGACATGAAGAGAAGTATTGTATTTAGAGCTGAAGCTCATTAGGAGGATGCCCCCTCGAAGAGGCAAGTGAACAGGAGAGGATCCCTTCCATACTAGGATCCATTGTATGGTGTTGCCCTACCTAAAGGGTTTGGTAATAATAAAGTGTGGTTTCTTCTATATTGCTTTTTGGATCTATTGTGTATTCAATATTTGTGGTGATTATATTTGTAGATCTATTCAGGTTCTTAACAGTTTCTCTAGGAAAAGGAATCCATGACTGAAGTGTATGTTTAGAACATAAGTCCTCATAAGACTTTGAGGAACATGATGCTAGAGGAGGCCTTCACCGAAGTGAAGCCTGAGGTTGGACACTTTAGGATATTTGGGTGTCCAATATACATTCATGTACCCAAGGACAAAATGATCAAGCTAGAGCCTTCAGGAAGAAAGGGTCCATTATGGGGTACATTGAGTCTTTGAAGGCATATGGGATCTACATCCCTGGTCAGAGACATATTGAGGTGAGCAAAGATGTTACCTTTGAGGAGGAGGTATCCTTTAATATATATAGAGGGTCTCACATGGAGATTGATCAAATTGATCTCGTTGATCCTATATCTCCAGTTGATGTTCCCAGAGATATTGTAAAAGGTCGGAAGAGACCTACATGGGATCTTCAGACTCTGTAGGAGGCAAAAGGATATGCAGCTCCTCATGGCACCTTTCGAGTGAGATACCTTAGAGATATTCATGCTATGTTGCATATATCAGCCACATCATTCATTTTGAGCCTTCCTATTATGAGGAGGAAACTAATCATCCAGTATGGAGAGATTTCATGATGGAGGAGTATCAATCCATCATAAAGAATGATGTGTGGGATATTGTTCTAAGACCTGAGGGGAAGTCTGTAGTGACTTCCAAATGGATCTACAATATCAAACACATAGTTGATGGAAGCATTGAGTGGCACAAAATGATATTTTTTTCTAGAGGATTCTCTCAGATGTAGAGAATAGATTGTCAGGCTGCTAAATTGAAGCTTTTAAGTGACCTGAAACACTAAATTGTCAAACCAGGTGTTGAGTCCATTTTTGTGCTTCCACAAACCATCATTTTTCCTCTTTATTTGTCATTTTTCCTTCACTTTATCCCATATTTCTCATAGAATAGCCTATCCAAGGTATATTTGTCATCTTTTAACTTCAGAATTGAATTTTC
>ML856646.1:18826-38640 GCA_009831015.1 Picea engelmannii
CCCTCTAACACAAGGGATAAACATGAGGTCGCCTGTGGAAAGGTAGTGGAGATAACCACTCCAAAGCCAGACCAATCGTAGTGGAGAGCACATATAGAGGGCTTGTTTTGGGATTTCGTCGTTTGCATTTTCCACGGGGCTTTGGGAGTTTCGAATCTGTTCGAGGTCCTCATTTGTCTTCCAGACCATTTTCTCTCGATACCCTTGATAGGTTTCGGGCTCGTTACCCTTCTCATTGTGGTCTACCCGACTTTCGACTATACTTGCCCAGTGATTGTTCGCGTGTTGAAAACCTAGTTGCGAATCTTTTTAGGGACATACACAGGTGACTGTGGGGGCATACCGTGGTACCTAGGACAGACATCGGGCCACACTTTGCATAGTATACTTGGAGGGTGCTTCCATGTTCGAGTTGTACTTGCACCGATAAGTTGCTCTAGTGTTGGTTGTTATAACTGTTCTTCCAAATAGTTTAGTGATTGCTTGTCTTATCTCTTAGGGGATTATTTTTACTGTGTGTTACTTTTGAACGTTTAGAATACCTTAGCGTGTCTTGGATATTCTCACATAGTGGAGGATCCCGAGCTCCACCGGTCATGAATGCTTCTTGGACTGCCACTGGTTACACTGGAGCCACCCCCGCCACCATTAAGGTGGAAGCTAGACCAACAAGGGTCTTTCAAAGCGACTGGGTTACAAGCCTTTGTGCCCGAACAACTCCCGGAGGAGTCAACCATTTTGGACCTTGAAGCAATCACTCTTGGCTTGGTTGAAACCCCACCACTGATATCTTGGCTCCATTTATTGTACCAATCTAATTTCACGAACGCCAGACAGTGCCTCACACGGCAATGGAAACAAATGTTGTTACTCCTTCTGGGAATTTGTCAATTCCCACCACAGTTGCCACCACAGGAGAGTCATCTCCTAACCTATCGTCATCGGTCCAAGCCACCATGGTCTCGGTTGCAACTATGTTTCACAGTGGACCGAACCCGTCTATGGCGGCGGCCACGACCCCCTTCACACCTAGTGCGACAGACCCTCCGTTCTCATACGATATGCCTAGTTCAAGTACAAGTCCTGTACTAACCTACTCCACTTTACAGAATTTGGTTCTGGGGGTAGGGAGCTCTAGTGCTCCTCTGCAAGGTCACCTTGGGGGAACTCTTGTCCCTTTTAACACTTTTCCTTACATAGGAGGTCATATCCCTCCTTCGTCCCCTTCGCTTGGTGGTCCACATCAGCAATCCGCCGGGCAACCTACACACAATAGTTTATTTGGAGCGGGGAGTCAGGGACCACCTATGCTGGTAGGTTCAACACCGTTTTCTTGGAACATAACGTTTGGTAACAACACTTTCTTGTCAGCCTCTTTCCCGACTAGGGGCAACCCCAGTTTTGGACAATCTACTCCTGCACAGGGTACTATTCCTGCATAGGGGGCACACATAGCAGGACCTTGGAATTCAGGACAAGGATCCGTTCCCTCCTCCGGAATGTCGTTCTGGGGTAATTATTTCAACAGTCAATGGAACCCGGGACAGACTACTATGCCTCTCCCAGCAGGACCGGCATGGGGTAATCCTTCCCAAAGTCCTTCGAATACAATGCATGCCCAACACTCTATGTCCTTTTTGGGAAATCAGCTGATGATGTCTCCACAGATGCAAAATCCTTACGCTGGTTAGGGCCATGGTTTCTACCAAAATCCGGGCCAGCAACCAAACTTTTTCTGGCAACCTGGTGCCAGTCAAACTCCAGGACCCTTTTTCCTAGGTTATCAGCAACAACCCAAACTACCATTCCTGGTGACTTTACACTTGCCAGATTTGACAAGGTTGTTAAATGATCCTATTTGCTGACGAAGTTGCCTTCAGACATTCCAAAGTTCAAGGCCAAGCCTAATGAAGATCCAGGTGATCATGTGAGTACCTTTCATCTTTGGTGCTCATCTAACTCCTTGAAATATGACTCCGTACAATTGCGATTTTTTCAACGTACTCTTATTGGGAGTGCCACGAAATGGTACATCGAGCTCGATCGATCAAGATACTCTTCTTTTGGTGAACTGGCGATGGCCTTCCTTAACCATTTCTAGTTACCTGTGAGATGCAGCGTTGGCACAGAGCTACTCGCCAATTTTGAACAGACAACAATGGATCATATCTCTGATCATATCTGAGAGTGGAGACGCCGGAAGAGTTTAATCAAGGTACCAGTCCCACCAAAATTCCTTCTTGAGTGGTTCCTCAAGTCTTTGGTCCCACAGTTATCCAAAGATGTTGTGACATCCGAAGTTTTCTCTGAAGAAGATGCCATCATGATGGCTCAACAGTTTGAGCTCATCTATTCTCAGTCTGGTTTGTTATACAACATCTTGCCAGATGCACCATGTTCGATACTGGATAAAACTAGACAGAGAGCTGGACCACATGCCGATGGTATTGTTGGTTCAGCACAAACCAAGCTCGTTGAGCAATTGACAAAACATTTTCAACAGTTATCCATACAACACACAACGGCCAGCCAAACTACTGCTTTGGCTACTCCCCCTACCCAAACGTCGGAAGTACACACCGTGCAGTCGACTAACCCAAAGACCACCCAACAACCTGAAGGGAAGAAAAACAACGAAAGAAGGGTAAGGGGGATAAAAAACCCACTGATAATGCTGGCATTGAAAACACGGAAAAATGGAAGGCAAGGTATCCATGCAACTTATGCGTGGAAGACCACCTGACCCATCTTTGTCCTTGACTTGCAGAGGCTCAAAAGTTTGTCACACAACAACAACAAGTAGTGTTGACTAATCCCTTTCAACATGGGAAAAATCTCATTCAAGCCTCTACAAGCACATAAGGGGGCAGCCAAGAAACCTACCCGCCTTCAAATAATCCCTCATCCGCGAATGTATATATGGTTAGGGGTGATGCTTTCATATCAACTAGAGCGCACAACTATAGTAAACCAAGCGCTTCTGAGAAGGGTAAAGAAGCTGATCTCCCATATCTTCCTCTACAGATTGAGAAGACGTTGGGAGAAACAATGAGATGCATTCCAAAGGGTGCATTTAAAAAATATTCTCACAACCCAAACGCAAGGGCCGCCCAAAATTACTCTGTGGTGGAGGATTTATCACAAACCCCTTGTGCGATGTCTGCTTTGGAGGTCTTCCAAAGCTGCCCTGCTCAGAGGAAAGCCTTGTTAACCTCTTCGGGCTCTACTGAGACTTGTAATTCGGGCACCATCATGTTAGATATAACCGACTTAAAACCTCGTCTGCCTTACCACGTAGCGTTTCAGATAGTAGTGGCTCATCCCACGAAAACTTTTACTCAGAATATCTTCCACACGGTGGTTGACGAGGGTGCCTTGACATGTGTTATGTCGTTAGCATGCTGGAAGGCCATTGACCAGCCTGTTTTGCCTCCATCACCTACTCTCCTCACTTCTTTCGACGGTCGTTCATTCTGACCACATGGCATCGTTCCTTCTTCCCCTGTGAAGTTAGGAGGGAAAACTGTGTGTGTCGAAGTAGAGGTAGTCAATGCTCCCCTTGACTATAACCTCTTGTTAGGATGGATTTGGACATATGCTATGCAAGCTGTGGTTGCTACATTTTTTCAAGTCTTGTTATTTCCACACGAGGGTCGGATAGTGACCATCAATCAATTGTCTTTCTCCATACCTGACCCATCTTTGGGGGCATCCACGGTCCCGATGATTGATAATCCTCAACCAAGTGTCGTTAATGTGATTTGGTTTGTGCCCATCCTTGATGGGTACCTTCGATTACCCACCTCCTCATGATGATATCAAATTTATATCTAATCACCATAAGGTTGATATTTTTCAAGTTTTGTCGTTCTGCATGACTTACTTTGAGGATCCTTGGATTCTTCCTTCCCCATCAGCCACGATGGATGAGACAGGACACCTAGGCATGTCCATGCCCTTGTTTGTCATTGAGGTAGTGTACTCTTTAGTCCAGCAAGCTTCATCTAACCCTGATCCGACTCCTGCACAAGAGTTAGATCCACTTCTAGAGCCTATTTTGGCTCAGGGTTCTCTCGCTAACATCGATTCATTAGAATTAGTCTTACCTTCTGATGAAGCAGTAATTGAAGCAATGACTAGTCCAGACAAACCTTGGGATGATCTTCATCACATATCATATTTCATCCCAAAGTTAAGCCGAATCGAAGTAGGATAATTCACCATGACTATGAATGGAGATCGGTCTTGTCATACTAATCCCTTAGCTACACACAAGATCTATGTTGAGGGTAATATGGCAACCATTGCTGAAATGATACCTATCAATATCTACAGAACCCCTGGCGTCATAGACAATGTTTTCATCGGAGCATACAACTCCCCCGAGGAGATGCCAGGCATCGACCCACAAAGAGTCTATCATGAGCTAACTTTGTTGTTTTTCAAGCTCGCTTTGAGATCCAAAAGCAACATCCTACGAGACTGCATTTATGATTTTCGATCTCGTCCGGATTAACTGAGAAAAGTAACCATTATGGAGTCTTCTTTAAGCCCTTTTCAAACTCCTTAAAGATGAAAATATTGTCGAGTGACCTTGTTTCTTCACACTCGTTAAATTGGTCCAGAAGAACGTTCCTTAAATGGGTCTCCTTTTAAGCCCTTTTCAGACCCTCTAAAAATGAAAAGATTGTCGAGCGATCTTGTGGCCTTTCACACTCGTTAAACTAAAATTTGAAGTCACGTCTGTCCGACGGTAGTTTACCCCTTTTTCGGTCTGGACGGTCAATTGTACGAACAAAGGTTTACTCTATCAAATTTTCGTTCTTTAGAAGAGTACTCTTAGGTATAATTTTATCCCTTTTCTGGGTCTGAGAGACTAAACTTACAAAAAAGAAACCCCCATGGAGTCCATATTTAAGCTCTTTTCAGACTCCCTAAAATTGAAAAGATTGTTGAGTGACCTTATTCTTTCACACTCGTTAAATTGGTCCAGAAGAATATTCCCAATGGAGTCCATAGTTAAGATTTTTTCAGACTCCTTAAAAGTGAAAAAATAGTCGAGTGATCTTGTCCTTGTCACACTCGTTAAAATGGTTTTGAATCGACGTCTAATCAGTGCTAGTTTATCTCATTTTCAAACTGACTAGACTATATTCGAAAAAGGTACCCCAATGGAGTCTCCTTTTATGTTTTTTCAGACTCTCTAAATATGAAAAACCACCGAGCTTACCTTCTTTGGGCTTGTTAAACTTACATCGAAGGACGTTATCATTGTGTGTTTTATCAACTGCATTTGCATACCTTATCCACCAACCTTGTGACAGTTTGCTTCTGCGTCTTAACACCTTTGGCCGCAGGAGGATTTTTTCCGAGTATCATTTTACCAGAACATCAGTCTTGTCCTTGTGTCTTGAGCTTGTATGTTTTCAATACTCGTTCCTCCATTGTAACGTAATATTCCTTTATTCTTTTTCCAAAATTATCGAAAAGAACAAAAAAATAAAATATACCCCAAAAAGAGGATGGGAAAAGTATTTTCTTTATTGGCAGCATAATGAGTCACCCTTGGATAAAGCACATCTATCCATTTTTTCATCAGACTATGGGATGTAGTACGACCTTAGGAATCTTTTCTCGCTATATAAGAGTTGTGTCCTCCACTGTTTGGTTATTCTTCCAAACATATGGAGAGTTTACGTTGCCTCCTGCTTCGTAGACTTATGAGTAACATATATGCTGCCTGAGTCGCATCACTTGTCATGCTATTGTCCAAGGGAAGTTTGTCACTAAGCCTGAGTCGGCCCCTATGCAAAATGTCTCTTGTCCGCATACTCGGCCATCTTGAACACCCAATCAAGTCCTTGTTTGAAATCATTGAATCCTTCCGTCTGATCATCAAGATTATCACGTCAATGACCGAATAACCATCAAAGACCTCTGGGTAGTGCAGTTGTACACTCATATTACAATCCTACCCAAGTTTTGAAGATTTTGAAATTGTTGCTCAAGCTCTGAAGATCTCATCTCTAGCTGTCAGGCCGAATCAGCTTCTGGAAGATGGATACTCTACATGTATATCTTTCTGATTTCGAGATGTAGCTCCATTGTGTATTGTTCGTGGCTACTCTTTATAGTTATTTAACATGGATCTACAGTGTATTTGATCGGTAGCCATGGTTCTATTTTATCCTGAGCATGGGTATGCCTGCCTCGGTGAGACATTTTTTATTTTGTAGATGGAACCTCTTGGTTCCTGATCCTTGGGCTAAATCGTTCGGCACATCAGTAAAGATTGGTAATGTATTTCGGCCATCAGATGCTCTTCTAACCTCACACATTAGGGGGAATCTGTTATAACCCTAAATTGCACCACATATAATTACTTGGCATCAGGCCAACTCATTTCCCTTCTTTGCCAAAACTCTGCTAAACAACTCTTTGAAAATCCTCTTGTGTAAAGGCCCACGCACCCTAACCTATTATTGCACGCGTGTACACGCTGGCTGACTCACAACAGCCCGCGTGTACCTACAAAAGCACGAAAAAAGGAAAGTTGCCAACGGAACAAAAAGCTATGGGTGAGTTAACTGAAACTCCTGACCATGCATGGTCGAGGGTTCGTCCAAAACCCTAACTCCTTCTAGCCTATAAAAGAAGGGGTAGGGGTACCATTTGGAGGAGGAAAAAATATAGCAAAGAAACTCTTCCCATTTACGTATTCCATTGTCCCAACCCTTTAGCCTTTCCTCATGCCAAAGGAGATTTAATGCTAAGTAGTTGAAGGACAGAAGAAGAGGAGCCTAGGATCAGGTTCAAGGAGTGGTGGTCGGTCTCAACTTTTGTAAGTTGACTCACTTTAAGTAATAAAAATAATGCTTTTCCCATCCCAATTCATGAACTGTCTATGGTTTGATTAGTTTATGTTTGATTTCTAACCCTTGAGTATAGAAGTAGCATACATGCATAGTTGTTGTTTGCCTTGAGTGCAGGTCATATTTGGAAGGAGCAGTGCAAATAAGTAATCAAGCACAACGAAGGATCGACATCAAACACCGCTAATAAGTTAGGTGATCCTTTCCATGCATTTACTGAGAAAAAGGGACTTAAATCTAGGGATGTAGGTAGAAGGTAGTTTCTATTCGGTAAAATCTGCATGCAAAGTCTGAACTCTATTTTGCTAGTCCATAGGGTGTTTTTCCCAACAACACAGATCAAATTGTTCAGGAATATGACAGCCAGGAGAAATAAGGTGTGAATTGAGTGGAAACTCCCAAAGTCCCGAAGCTCGAAGCTCCGAAGTCTTGAAGTTTAGAGATAGTCTATAGATTGTTCGTCGAAGGAGACGCATGTTGGAAGATCGACTTGTTTGAGAATTTGATGTTTGGGAGAAACAAGGGTGTGCTAAGGTGAAATCTTCTAAAGCCTGAAGTCCCAAAGTGATGTGGCATGATGATGTCACCCAGGGTGACATGGACTTCCTTAGTCTTGCCACGTGTCAGTCAGAATGGTAATTTTGATGACCTTGTTGGACCAAAATCAATCTGACATGTGGGGCCACATGCCACCAACTTAATTGTTGACAGTTTTACCATGTGGGCCCCAGAAGGTAAAGTAGATCAAAAATTCGAAGTTCAGGATATTTGAGGAATGCTAAGGTAAAATCTCCCGAAGTCTTGAAGTGACATGGCCGTGCTGACGTCACCAAGGATGACGTGGACACATGGGATGTGTGCCACGTATTAGTCAGTTAAGAACCCATGGAGGATAGCCACTTCAGGGAAAATTAGGGTTGCGTGGGTTGAGAACTCCCGAAGGCCAAAGCGTCGGAGTTTCGAAGTAAATAACAATCGTTAGATTTGGAAGTTACATAGGGGGACCGTCAGATAAACACCCGATTAAATCCTAACCGTCAGATCATCACAAGTAAGATCTACGATGGAGAAAATTTGCAGAGATTGGGGGAAGAAATAACGTCCATGCAAGTTTAACCTCCGCAATCCTCCTAGACCGTCGATCTGTATATTTAGAAAGATCAACGGTCAACATCGATTCCACTACAAGCAAGCAATTTCTATTGCGGAACTCGGTAAAGGAGATAAATGTTGTTATAGTTGGGACTCCACAATTGTCCCTGATCCTATATCTCCATGCGGGTTCAAGCACGACCGTCGATCCTCGATAGGAGGTCAACACATGAAGAATTGAGCGAGGTCATAGCCTCAATCACTTGTTTTATACTTATAGGTCCTTTGGGCATACGAGAAGAACTAAGTTCAACACCTCTGTATTAAAACTATGGTTATGCGGATATTTGATCATGTTAGTGATCGAATATGAGATATGAGATGATCCTTGGCACCCTGATTTCGGGGTTTACAATGAAATTACAATAGAAGACTGCATAGAAGGGTTTTAGGATGGGAGGTCCTGTGTCAACAACTTTCTACTCAGGACTCAGAATTGAGCAAGGAAGCAGTAATGGGAAAGGTATTGGAAAGAGGATTCTAGGTATTCATCCATAATTAAGGACTGAGCAGTTGAGATCACATGAATTCATAAAGAATATTACGAGTGACCATAAAATAAAAAATTGTTCTTATGTTACCAAAATGGTATTTTGTGGTTCTAGCTAACAAATTTTGATGTATGCCCGTTTTCAGATGTAATGATTACATTTAAAATGGAAAAAAAAAAATCTAGAGATGTCTGCAGATCAAAGAAAGAAGGACAAAGATAGCTCCTCACTTGACATTTAAGATCTTTAAGAAGCTATTGGATCAGATGTTGGGTCCAATAAGCAACATGGAAAACCTGAGTAAAATTATGGTTCGGGGAAGACCTGTTCTATATAGATTGATATATATATATCAGATGCTAGTATTTTGATAAAGAAAGACGAAATGTGTGCATGGAGAAAGTGACAACATATCCAAAGTTCATTCCTATAGTTTGGAGATAGAAACCCCTTTATTGCTATTAGAATGTGTAGTGGAAGCATGGTATGAAGTTCATCAAAGGTGACATGTTGGAAGTTGAATATGCATGTCATAAGGAAATCAATTGGGTTATGACAGGAGAAAGTAATAATTCATCAAGCAAATCCAAGTGTTGATATGCTCAGTCATGGAAAGAATAAATCAAGTACCTCGAGAAGGAAGTTGGTTTTAACTATCCAAGGTTACTCAGAGAACATGACTGAAAATATAATTGGGTCATGTAGGAGTTGGATCAAAGGAATCCAAGTAATATTGGGATGCTGAAAATTAATATCAACATAATATGTAGTTGCAAGTCCATGAACATCCTAATATATTGGAATAATAAATCATGAGGTAGATATCAAGCTAATGGGAATGTAGGACAATACTCCAGGAGGGATATCAAGAATAGTATAGGATTGTTGATTCATTGCAAAGGTATTGAATATATTTCCACAACAACATGGACATGTCAAAGCCAAGAAAGACTTCAAAAAGAAATGAATCTCTATAGAGAGTCAGTAAGGAACCATGAAGAATAAATTGGTTCTATGCATGGTTTTGAATGAAAAAGAGATGGTTCTTGAGAAAAATCTATCTCAAGTGGCATAGATCCATGAGTGACATCCCATAGGTTGGAGGTATCACTTGAAATTTTGAAATAAATTAAAATCAGTATTAAGTACTTTTAATTAATTATATGCAGCTAGTGAAGGAGGCATATGTGCATCCTTACAGTATGCTAGAGATTGGCTATTCAAGCCAAGTTTGAGGCTAGTTGGCAAGGAGAATAGAAGATTGCAAGAAAAATCAAATACTAAAGTACTCAGTCAGGAAAGGGTTGAAGTAGTTCAGTCCAAAAAGTAAATGGATGTTGAAGATCCAAAGTCTATAAGACAACATGATTGTAATTATAATTCATCCAAGTATGAGTTGGGATAGATGGATTCATGAAATAAATAAAAGATGAAGGTTACTATCAACTTAGCATTAGGCTGGAAAAGAAAATGCAACCAAGAGTGATTTGGCTAGAAAGTGATCAAGTCATAAATAATCATGCACAGTGGTTACAGTGAGAGCACATGAAGATTCATGAATCCAGAAGAATGGAAGACTTATGGGATCAACAAGGAAAAAAATGTGTTAGGGTCCTAACCCACACATAGGTAGAGCAATATATTCGAATGTAATAAAGGTCAATATTAATAAGGCCTTTCAATAAAATAGAATAAGGCCGATGTAAGAAGACCTAATAGAAGCTTCCACTTCTAGAAGGATCTTCCTCTAGATGCTTCTCTTGATAGACATATTTAGTATAAATAAGGGTCGAGGGTATGAAAACCCTAGCTTGGAGATTATTGTAACAGAGTACTCAACTGGAGGTTGCCCCCTCGAAGAGGCTCATGAACATTGCTTTCTGAATCAAAGTGCTATTTCTGTTGTTGTTCTTATATCATTTCTGTGTTATTGTGGAGATTATGTTGGTTATATTACTTTTATTCTGCCATTTCTAGCATTTTATTTCTGTTCTGCATACTTTTTATATCTGGTATATTACAAGTGGTATCTGAGCACTTTCCTTGGCAGAAATTGTGGGATTTTTTTTTTAGGGTAGAGACGTATTCCGACGTCTTTAAGCCATAGAGATCTGTCGTTATGTGCATAAACCTACAGTTGAGAGATTCATACACACAGGAAATACAAGTGGTTCTTAAGCACACATCTGTTGGACACCCTTGTAACCCCTGTTGGTACCCCTTCGAGTGGTAGCGCATCATAAAGCACCTGTGTACGAAATCGGCCTAGATTTCCTGAAGCCCTCTTTAGATAAATCGATCGACCGTCTGAATGCTATAGTGCCACCAAGAACAACAATCGGGAAGATACTCTCTAGTACCTGGGTAGTCGGTAGTACGACTAAGGGTACGATCTATCCTCCTTAGTGCCCTGAGATATTGGGCTGAGTACTATTGTTGGACCCCGCATGTATATCAGAGACCTATAGCATAGGGAAAACCCTTGTCTGTAGAGCCCTTGAATACCTAACCCTTGGGGGACAGAAACATAAACAATTTAAAAAAGACAAGATTTGTTGCCGTGCAACTATGTTCGGGTTGCCAAATCACTACACTTTTCTTATTGGTTAAGAATTTGGGGATTTCATCGCTGCAATATTCTTCAGAACGAAGTATAACTTCGCAGGTGTTAAAAAAAAAAAGTTTGGAAAATTTTTCACCATTATTTGAGACCTATTCCATTGGATCCAACTCTTCACCCTTATCACATTCATCAATATCATTGTTCGGAAATTTTTTTGATCCCGCCCGCCCCTTTTCAATTCACCCATCCTCATGGCCCATACCCATAGCCAAGACCTGGAAGATCGCTTCAACACCTTGCAATCTGGTTTCCTCGAGACCCAAAAAGAACTGAAACAACTCAGTGCTACTGTTGCCTCCATTGATACATCCATCAATACAACCATGCAGTCCTCAATGGAGGAAGTCAAACAAGAACTAACCACCTAGATTGAATCTGTCTTTGCATCACTCTACACCAAACTGAAGATCCCTACAGATGACCCTTTCTCTAACACACCTCCAAAGACTGAAGGTGAACATTCCTCCCATTCCCATACCTTTCAGCACCATCACTTTCAATGTGACCTACGCCTTCCGTAGGTGGATGTGACCAAATTTGATGGCTCAGACCCCACTAGTTCGGTAACCCAAATGGAACATTATTTCTCTTTATACAACATTACAGATGACTTGGCCAAACTCCAGTATAGTGTTCTCCATCTAGATCAAGAACGTTGGCAATGGTGGCAATGGAGAAAAACTTCCTGTCAAGGGTATATTGCTTGGACCCAATTTGTGACTGAGCTTTATGAATGCTTTGACACTGACACCAACCATTTGGGCCGTTTGACAAAGTTGAAACAATCAAGAACAATAGATGACTTCATAGCTTCCTTTGAGTGCCCGGATTTTCGAACAGAGGGCATGAATGATGCTTTATTTCGAGAGTGTTTTATCAGTGGCCTCAAGGATGAGATTTGGGCCCATGTCCTCATGGCTCGACATTCGAGTTGGGTGGAGGCTACTAAAAAAGCTAAAGAAGAACAACAGGTTGTATCCTCTCAAAACCATAAACCCTCCTTTATCCCTCGCCCTAAACCCGTAAATCCCACTACTCCCTCTGCCCCATTAAAGATCCAAAAATTGACCAGGGATGAAATGGCTGAATGCCAACTCAAAGGCCTTTGTTATAATTGTGATGACAAATATTTCCCGGGCCACAAGTGTAAGGAACAAAATATTTTTATGGCCATCTCCGAGGATATTTTGGAAGAGGATGTTGAAACTCCCCTTGTGTCTGAGTCACCTGAAATCACTGGCATAACCCCTCCCTCAGACCCTCCCGAAGTGGAACCGATTATTTCCCTCAATGCTCTCACTAGCTTCTCCGCCCCCCAAACCCTCAAGTTAATCGGTTACATCAAGCATCAGAAGGTCATCATTCTGGTTGATAGTGGAAGTACCCATAATTTTATTCATCGCCACATTGCCCAAGAAACTCATTGCTACATCCATGTCTGATCATTTAGGTTTCTGTGGTGAGAGATTTGCTTAGAAATTGTCGGAAGAACCACAGTGCTTTTGATAGCTTGTCGACGTTTCGGATCCACAACGGGATCCATCTTCAGGAAAAAAATGCCTGAGGAAAAATAAGAGAGGAACCCTTAATAAATAATGATGAGGAGGGTGGAAAACTAAGGTCGGCTAAGTGAAACCCTAGGTTTGAGGAGATTTTTCAAAAAATAGGTATTTGACCATATGGTGTTAATATTATTAATATTAATTATATGTTAATTATAGGTTAAATTTAGGGTTAAWTTAATGAGGTRGCATTAATATWATTATTGTTATATTAGTGGTCGGCYAAGTGAAACCCTASGTTTGAGRAGATTTTTCMAAAATAGGTATTTAATAGTRATTTAAATATAGGTTAAATTTAGGGTTGACCATATGGTGTTAATATTATTAATATTAATTATATGTTAATTATAGGTTAAATTTAGGGTTAAAAGAGGTAGCATTAATATTATTATTGTTATATTAGTGGTCGGCTAAGTGAAACCCTAGGTTTGAGGGGATTTTTCAAAATAGGTATTTAATAGTGATTTAGTTAATTAACGAATAAAGTGGTTTAATTTGATAACCCGATGGTTTTAATATTATTAATATTAAATTTTATGTTAATTATAGGTTAGATTTAGGGTTAATATAATGAGGTAGTATTAATATTATTATAGTAATATTAGTGGTTTAATTAGATAACCATATGGTGTTAATATTATTAATATGAATTTTATGTTAATTATAGGTTAAATTTAGGGTTAGTTTAATGAGGTAGCATTAATATTATTATTGTTATATTAGTGGTAGAAGATTATAAGTTGGAATCGATTAGGTTGGTCTTGAAATGGTTTAATTTTAATTATCCAGTAGATGTTAGTAATTAGTATTATGTTGGTTAAGGTTAAGTTAGGTTTAATATGTAAAAAGGTAATAATAATATTATTATTAATGTATGTCAAAGGGATTTTTATAGGTATGTTGGTATAAATTGGTTTTAATAAGGTTGGTTTTTTAATGATCAGGTTAAGTTAAGGTTCGAGAAAAGTGAGGGTGTAAGTACTGAGGGTAAGGTTAATAATGTTTTCTTTCCCGAATGAGCGGGATCCAACTTTCACTAATCTCTAGGCCATTGTCCCTATTTAGGTTATTGGGATTTTTGATGATTTTGATTGCTTCTCTAATTCGTCTTTTAAGGAGATGGTCTTCTTTAGCTAAGATTTTGGTGTCCTCTAGGCATATGTGATGCTTAGTTGTGAGAGAGTGTTTGGCTAGTGCTGAGGTGCGAGTTCGTTCATTCTTGATGTCAACACTATGCTCTTTAATCCTGGTGTTGAAAGAGCGCCCTGTTTCTCCAATGTAGCATTTGCCACAAGAACAATCTATTCTGTATACTCCTTTGAAATTATGTTGGTCAAGCTTGTCTTTAGCAGATCTCATTTTCTGTTTGATGGTATTAAGTGGTCTAAATGAGGTCTTAATCTCCTTCTTGTTTAGGATTTTTGCGATTTTATCAGTGACTCCTTGGATGTAAGGGAGGTAAGCGATGAGGCTCGGGGTTTGGTTGTTTCTCTGTTGAGGTTTGTTATTTCCAAATCATCTATGTCGTCAACAATTTCCAAATCATGATTGCCAATGGCGGTTCCATGAAATGTGGAGGGTGCTGTGAAAATGTGTGTCTCCAAATCGGTGACTACCACCTAAAATCCCATATGTTTTCTATAGACATGGGTGGTTGTGACATTGTGTTGGGTGCAGACTGGATAAGGAATTTGGGTCCCATTATCATGGATTTTAAGGAATTAACCATGAAATTCGACCAAGAAGGCCACCAATATAAATTTCAAGGCATCACTGCTGGTTCACCTGAGGTCATTAGTTCCCATCGCATGGTAAATCTACTCAAAAAAGGTCATTCTGGTGTCATTGCCCAACTCCATGCCGTATAAGTAACAAAGACACCCCCGGTGCCGAAAGACCTCCAAGCCCTCCTTTCTAAACATCAAATGGTATTTTCCACTCCCCAAGGACTCCCTCCTTCCTATGGTGTTCATGATCATTCCATTCCCCTTGTACCCGAAAACCTTCCTCCCAATATCTGTCTGTATCGCCACCCCTTTTCACAAAAAAATGAAATTGATAAAATGGTCCAGGAACTCCTTAATGTAGGCATTATCCACCCAAGTACGAGCCCTTACTCTTCTCCTGTAGTCATGGTCCTAAAGAAAGAAGTTTCTTGGAGAATGTGTCCTAATTTTCGTGCCCTCAACAAACTGACCATTAAAGACAAATTTCCCATTCTTGTCATTGATGACCTCCTGGATGAATTGAGTGGTGCCCAATTCTTTACTAAACTTGATATTCACTTGAGCTATCACCAGATACGTATGAAAGAGGCAGACATTCCCAAGATGACCTTTCAAACTCATGAGGTCCACTATGATTTTTTGGTCATGCCCTTTGGCTTGTGTAATGCCCCCTCCACCTTCCAAAACCTCATGAATCATGTCTTTTGTCCCTTTCTTCGTCATTTTGTTTTAGTTTTCTTTGATGATATCCTCATCTATAGAAAAACCTAGATAGACCATCTTACTCATGTGGATCGAGTTCTCCATCTACTCTCTCGGCACCAACTTTTCCTGAAACAATCTAAATGTGTTTTTGGTGCTTCAGAAGTAGAATACTTGGGCCATCTAGTTGACAAGGATGGCATTAGGGTGGATCCAAAAAATATTGAAGTTATGCAAGACTGACCACACCCAAAGACTCTCAAAAGCTTGCATGGATTTTTGGGCTCAATAGGGTATTATCGCAAGTTTGTTAAGAATTATGGAAATATTGCAGCACCTCTCACTGCTCTCCTCAAAAAGAACTCTTTCACTTGGACTCTAGCCACTGCTCAAGCTTTCCAAACCTTGAAGATGGCCATGAGCACCATTCCAGTTCTGGCCCTTCCTGATTTCACAAAGACCTTTGTGTTGGAATGTGATGCCTCAGGGAAAGGAATCGGTGCTGTCCTTATGCAAGAGGGTTGACCTTTGGCTTTCACCAGCAAGCAACTATCTGAATGGAATCTGGGAAAACCCATCTATGAAAAGAAAACGTTGGCTATTTTGCATGTCGTTGATCTGTGGCACCCTTATCTCTTGGGGAAACGTTTCCAAATTAAGACAGACCATCAAAGACTCAAGTACTTTCTGGAACAACTCATTTCCTCCCCGGAGCAACAAAAATGTGTGACTAAGCTCTTTGGATATGATTATGAAATCATTTACAAGAAAGGCAAAGACAATGTGGTGGAAGATGCACTATCCCGAAAATATGAAGAAGACGGATCCCTTTTTTCTCTTTCCTTCATTGTACCAGATTGGCTCCAAGTTGTTCACCAGGAATGGCTACAAGATTCCAAAAGTTCGCATCTGATCCAACAATTGCAGACTAATGCTCCAGCTCCCCCAGGGTACTCTTGGCTCCAGGATGAGCTTCGATACAAAGGCTGTTTGTATTTAAGTAAACAATCAAATCTTAAATCCATGGTACTTTCTGAGCTTCATGGTACACCCACAATGGGGCACTTCGGGTTCACCAAAACCTATGATAGGGTCAAACGTTCTTTTTTCTGGGATGGTATGAAACAGGAAATTCGTAATTTTGTCGCTGAATGTGATGCATGTCAACGCAACAAGGGAGAAACAGTCAAATATCTGGGCACACTACAACCTCTTCCGATTCCACCTGCTATTTAGAAGGATATCTCTATGGACTTTATTACCGGCTTACCCAAATCGGGAAATAAATCAGTCATAATGGTGGTTGTGGATTGCCTTTCCAAGTATGCTCATTTCTGTGCTCTTCAACACCCATTTAATGCATCCACGGTGGCTCAAATTTTCATGGACTAGGTCTTCAAGCTTCATGGCATGCTGCATTCTATTGTTTCTGATCGTGACCCAAATTTCACAAGCAATTTTTGGCAAAAACTATTCAAGCTACAGGGCACCCAATTGCATCTCAACACAACTTATCATCCCCAGACTGATGGTCAAATAGAAGTTGTCAACATGTGTTTGGAAACATATATGAGGTGTTTTTCCTCTGAAAAGAAAAATCAGTGGACTCAATGGTTACCCCTAGCTGAATGGTGGTACAACACTTCCTACCATACAGCTACACACATGCCTCCTTTTGAAGCAGTATATGGACATGAGCCACCTTCAGTTCTCTCATACTTATCGGATACCTCGAAGGTCCAGGTGGTTGACCAAACACTTACAGTTCGAGAGGATATTCTCCATACCCTAAAAGAGAACTTGGTCATGGCACAGAATTGCATGAAGCAACAAGCAGATCAAGGTTGCTCTGAACATCAATTTGTAGAAGGGGATCAGGTGTTTCTACGACTGCAACCATACAAGCAAACTTCCCTCAAGGCCGAGCATTGTCAGAAGATAGCACCGAAATTTTATGGTCCTTATATAGTTCTCAAGCGTGTAGGACAAGTCACCTATCAGTTAGCTCTGCCCAGTCATTCGAAGCTACATCCTGTTTTTCATGTTTCATGCTTAAAGAAGGTGATTGGAACTAGGTGCCAAATTCAAACCAACCTTCCTAAGTTAGTTGAAGAAGTATCCATTTGGCTACATCCAGAAGCAGTTTTGGACCAGCGTGAGTGTCACCTGCATCAGAGAACCATCAAGGAAGTGCTAGTCCAGTGGAAAGATACAACTCCAACAGATGCCACTTGGGAACCAGCTACCATTCTGCAGCAGTTTCCACATCTCAAGCCTTGAGGACAAGGCTGTTTTTAAGGGGGCAGACATGTTAGGGTCCTAACCCGCACATAGGTAGAGCAATACATTCAGATGTAATAAAGGTCAATATTAATAAGGCCTTCCAATAAAATAGAATAAGGCGGATGTAAGAAGACCTAATAGAAGATTTCGCTTCTAGAAGGATCTTCCTCTAGATGCTTCTCTTGATAGACATATTTAGTATAAATAAGGGTCGAGGGTATGAAAACCCTAACTCGGAGATTATTGTAACAGAGCGCTGCTCGACTGGAGTTTGCCCCCTCGAAGAGGCCCATGAACATTGCTTTCTGAATCAAAGTGCTATTTCTGTTGTTGTTCTTATATCATTTCTATGTTATTGTGGAGATTATGCTGGTTATATTACTGTTATTCTGCCATTTCTAGCATTTTATTTCTGTTTTGCATACTTTTTATATCTGGTATATTACAAAATGATACAGGGAGAAAGAAGTTGTTGCAATTACTGTAGCAACAAGTATGTTATGTCTTGTTGGGATAGCCATAAAGAGAGAATGCTTGCATGTTTGCAAGTGTTGTTGATGATGTTGCTACAAATGGAAGGAAGCGACAGAAAGTTGGAATGTTGATTATAAGACTGATAAAGAGGCAAGAGAGCTTCTATTATCATTAGCTAATCAGGTAGTATCAAAATAATTTAATGGAAGCTATGCAGGTAAGTATTTCTCTTTTGAAATTATGTTGCATAATTGCCAAAGGGAAATTCAGGTAAGAATTTCCCCAGATTGAATTTTTATAATACGCAGTATGGTATTGTTTAAGTGCATTAACATGAATAAGTTACCACTAGGTGTGGTAAAGGCTAGAGGTCTGTTATAGTTATCAAATCTTCTTATCTTTTGAATGCACACTCTGACATAGTAACATGTTATGTTAATTTGGTTATGAGGTAATAACGAAAGAAATAAAAGATAAGAACTTGTTATAGGAATGATGCCAAGAAAGCTCATCATGTATGAGACCAGGACATGGTTTGATATGACAGGGTATGAATATATAAAGGTTACGTACCACAAAAATACTCAATGAGCTTCCTACCTTTAAGTAAAACTTGGAATGCCACCTTTTTTCTAACACTAATGCACACCACAAAATTATATTCTTGGTGTAGTGTTCGGGTCGAAAAGGAAGGAATCCAAATAATCGAGAAGACAATGGGAAGTGTGTGGAGAATGTGTTAATACATTGGTCAGATTTCCAATTTATGGATAGTGAGATACATGACTTAGATAAGGATTATTCTAAAAATCAATGCAAAGGTGCATTGGATAAATATGCATTGAGAGTTGCACTCATGCCTAGTAAGTGGCAGAGTTGCACTCATACATGATAGAATTTTATACTTAAATGCATTTCCTGAATGCATTTTGTGAGTGCATGCATATATATTATTGCATGGAAATAATTATACTAACGACTGAAGTGTTGATAACTCATGAAATTGAGAACATTTCAGGAGCTTTTAGACATTGCAACAAGAAATTTGCAATTCAAGTAGTCACATGAACATTGACTACAAGAAAGTTTCTGTTAAGAAAAAGGAGTAATGAATTTTCTGATATTAATGAAGAATAGGCGTATGCATAGAATGATAATTCATTTTATCCAGTAAATTGGTTGTAGTTGTGATTGAATTGTTAGTTATGGACAATTCTCAGAACACTTCATAAGGTTTTTGTACATATTGCAATGAGAGTATGATGTACAGGAAATACTAGCAATTTGTTGGCTGAATGCAAGATAGAAGCATTGCAGAAAAAATGGTATTCAACATGGTGGTTGCTGAAATCCATAAGGAAGTCTGCATCCTATTATTGCAACATCAATGAAAAAAAATTATGAAAAATAATTTCATATTTTGGGAAAAGTTGAATTCCTTATTGTTGGCAGCCAACCCAATTTTTTTTGATTGCTCTCAAAAAGCTGCCTACACCCCTTGTCGTATTACGACAAACCATTGTCGCATTGTGCTAATGGACATTCATCTTATTTTTGCGATCATTACAATTCAATATCAACCCAGTTTTTCACAACTGCAAGTGTGAAAACACTTCTTTCGTTGATTAGATTGTCGTCGTCTTTGGTTGATACTTGATTACTGGTTTATCATTTGATTGCTAATGTTGTATCAGACTTATGTGCTTGAGCATTCTTGATTGCACATTTGGATATATTTCATTGTAAAACCTTTGGGTATGAAAGTTATTGGTCTTATCTATGAAAATTGTGTAATGGATTTGGTCATGTTGTTTTTTATCCTTGCTTTGAACTATCACTTGATTATTATATGAAATAATTTTGATTATATGGTTCTAAGACTTTGGAGTACAAACACATATGGTATGCACCAAATACATCGGCAAGTT
>ML856649.1:7039-25191 GCA_009831015.1 Picea engelmannii
TCTCACATATCTATTACAAAATGTACCATTACTTATTTCTATTTTTAAAATATAATAATTACAATAATTACAAACTTTTTCCGAGAAAATAATATACTTAAATGTATAATCTATACATAAATAAACATATACAATATATACATAACTATGTTACCTACATATATAAAATGTTTATAAAACAAAGGATAGTCACAAAGGAGTTAATCCCTACTTTTGTATATTTGATATCACTTGGTGAAATATTGCTTGAGTGTTATTCTATAAGTTTGAGGAAAGAAAAAAATAAAAATAAAAATAAAAAAGACATAATCACTATAACTTGACTTCTATCTATCATTCCCTTCAATCATGGTTATCTATGTGGGAGACTATGAAATCATTAATACTATAAATACATTAAAATCAAAGAGAATCTATCATTCCCTTCACTAATGAATGGTTATCTATGTGAGAAATTATGAATGGTTATGTATGTGGGAGATTATGAAACTGGATTTCTATCTATCATTCCATTCAATCATGATTATCTATGTGGGAGACTATGAAATCATTAATACTATAAATACATTAAAATCAAAAAGAATATATCATTCCCTTCACTAATGAATGGTTATCTATGTGAGAAATTATAAATAGTTATGTATGTGGGAGATTATGAAATCATTAATACTATAGATACATTAAAATCAAAAAAAAAAGATAATGCATGACAGTAATGCCAATAGAAATATCTAAATCAAAGTCTAATCCCCAAAACACCATTTACAGTACCATTATGAATATCTATTACATATGGTGGTATTGGATGAGGCTCCTTGGGCTTTTTTTTTATGAGTTCTCATATTGGTTTTGTTGCTACCTAGTGAAAACTGTGAATGGGATGAAGATGACAAGATATAGAGAAATGATAGGAGAATTCTAGAATCAGGGGATCAAAGTATGGAAATTGAAAACAAGGGTGTGTATCCCTTTTATCAATAAAGGCCATGAAGTTGGTCTTGGTTTATTTTTATAGATATCATCACAAAAATTATACAATATTTAATATTTATTAAATTGTAATTTTAAATCTAAATTTTAGAGTAAAATATTGATTTGCTTTCCTATTTGAAAAACCAAAAAAAACATTCATAAATTATTTAAACTATCACTACATCATTATCCCTTTGCCACTTTCTTGAAAGCTTCTCATACACTCCTTTCCATAACCAATGGAGGTGTGCCAAAATGCACCTATGCATGTTAAATTTCAATAATTATCAACTTGATGTCACCGTCAACATTTATTTATTGATTTGGTTTTGAAATATTTGGTGAGTGAGAAGTATAAATTCTTGAACGTCCTATTTATTTGTTCTTTTGCTCAACCACAAAAGCCATGGCATCATTTGCACATACAAATATCTTCAAAGGTATTTTTTTAATGATAGTTGCACATGCATCTCTAGTGTGGATCTGTCACTGGCCTCAGGGGGTCGAAACGCGTGGAGCCGGGCCATCATTAGCAAATACCTTTTCAGGTTCAAGAATTCCCGCTGCCAGCTGCGAGGACTCAGGAGTTAACTCCGGAGGCAATTCTCAGGCCTGGCGACTGTTTAGTTAGAGCAATGTTGATGGCGACTGTTTAGTTAGAGCAATGTTGAGGCACCGTGGTTTCTCGTATGAAAACCCTGCGGCTGCTCGTCCCGAGAAGCCACAGACTAGACACGCCCGTTTTCCTGACACTATTGATTACATCGTAGCGGTTAAGATCGTGCCAGGCACAGGCACTGGCACTGGCAGACTGCTATTCAAAATCGAGGGTTCATTCTGCTCGCTAGGTCTAGGTATAAGGTCGCAAGATCGAATCTCTGGCACAATTGTATTGAGCAATGGAGTGGGCTAACTTGGGAGCAATTTTTCTCTCCGAGTTATTTTTCTAGTATGTTTTTTGGCAATCTAGTTTTAAATTTTCCGTCAATTTAGACATTTTATCGATTTTTTAAGCATCTGAATTGGTTTAAAATAGGGCAAAACCCTGAGATAAGATTCTGCATAGAACTTTGATCCATACCAAACTCAAATTACTCTGAAAATCTGACCAGATTCAAGCCCATATTTTTACCTGGAAAGATTGCTCCCTAGCTTAAACAACTAGTATGTGAATAAAGAATTTAGAATTTAGCCTGTTCGCTAATCTTGACATGCAGAGTAGGTGTATTGTCCAATTTCTGGCTGCTGGCATCTAGTGATTACATTGAGAACAACGCTAGTAGCTACGTGGCAATATATGAAAAGTCTTTTATTTATTTTTATATTATTGACAAATATCCGTTAAACAAGATGTAATTATTCATATCATGTGTTATAATTTATAACGTTAGTAAATTAATTTTTTTTTGGAAAAAACCGTGTCTCAGGTTTTGAGAACGTTCAACTTTTCAAGGTGGAAGTTAGAAAAAATTGTGTGTCAGATTTTGAAAAGTTAAATTTTTGAGTGGACACTTTACTCAAAACGTTGAACTTTTGTTTTTATTTGTCCCTGGATGAAGTGTCCACTAAAAACCTTGGACATTTCAAAACCTAACACAGTTTTTCCCAAAAAAAAATTGCTACCATTATTACTAAATGTAGAAACCTACATACTCAAACATATCAGCCCATTCATCAAACATATCTGTGCATTCAAAAATCATAAAATAGATCTTTAAAAATATATATATTATTTTCAAATATTTAATTTAATATATTTTTTTCTTTCCAATCTTTGTGCGAACTACTTCCATAGAAAATTCAAAAATCACAAACATGCCTTCATATAAAAAAAAAATGGATATAAGATATGCAAGTTTGACCTTTCAAATCTTTCAAGCTACTTTATGGTGTATTACTCCTATCAAACTTTACAAACAATAACACACATTGACCTAGCAAACCCTTGAGCACTCTAACATTCATGAGTAAGAGTCAAGAAAATTAAGCACTTTTAATTTAGACTACATAGCAAACACCAAAAGAAGCATAGATTTTCCTTATCACAATGGACATGAATCACTCAATCTAACACAAATAATCACAACATAGGAAGCATTTACCATGAATACACATAATATATATAATCAACCTAGTGATTGCATTTACAATGTTTGATAGTTTTTATTCTTTGAAGTACAAAATGGTTCAATATCCACTCCACCCACTCCACTAATTGCTACTTTACCTTGTTTTGGTTGTACAACACACCACTATTCTCTCAACTCTACTTCTCTACTCTATTAAAACTTCTCTTTTGGTGATTCTCTACTAACTTTGTTTTAACTCTCGATTAGAGTAAATAAATAAATAATATTTATTTTATGTTCTCTTCTTAAGCTTTTTCACGGGTTAATTTATTACTTAATAAAGAGCAATAAAAAAACTATGCATTTACTTATCAACTAGGGGTTTTAGAGAAACTTGTGAGATGGCGTGCATTGTATGTGCAGGCTTTAGGTTCTCTATTAACTCTTGTTTCCTACATGCGTCTATGGAAAGTAAATTGCATTGTTATCTAAAAAATGAAATGACATTGCAGAAAATCACACCACATTTGCAGAAAAGTAATCGAACAACAAAAAGTAAACACACTTGAATTATTAAGCACAAGTTCTAAAAATCAACATGAATGATTGCGATATTTCAACTAGTCGTTGGCTCTTCGAGGTAATTCACAGTGTTACCATGCTCGGTTTGACAATTGCTATTATCATTTCTCAGCATGCATAACTCTGCAATTTGCATTTGATTATGAACTAACAAATAAATGTAAAAGAGAACTCATATTACAGAAACAAGATTAAGCTACAAGATTTAAACAAATATTTATTCTAATAAAAAAAAACATAGAAATAACCTACAAATCCACAACTCCCGCTCTCTATAGTGGGCCCCCTCTAGAAAGCTAGATGTTGGGATCTGCTACAACAATATTAGATATTTAAATCATAATACAAATAAACAATGGAAATTTATTATGGCCTTTACTCGAGGACAGTTCCAAATATTTTGAGTGATAGTCGAGAGCAAGAGTAGTATTTGGTGCCATTGAAATATCCATTGTCAAGGAGTGAGGCAAATGAGGTTAGGGTTTGTGAAGGACCAAAGTTGCAACCTTTGAAGGCAATTACCACTCATATGTCTCCAGGTGAGTTGACTTTGGGCCATCTTTCGTCKRTAGGGAATAAGCCATCGGGGCTRGAGGCCAACCTAGGAGTTGGAAGGYGATGACTTTTTATCGACTCCATAATGAGATTCCATGAAAAGGTTTAGATTTTTGGGTCAATCTTTGGACCCGACTTGTTTGATCAAMGAGCCAAGGAAATTRGAGGGGTTATTAGGTGGGCCTATGTGTACTAAGCAAAAAATGMAACATAATATCATTTGCAGGAAGTCCTTAAAGGTCTCCATGATTGTGGGAGAGGATCTAAGAGTGAGTCATATGGATTTTGCATGCAAATCACTCATTTGGAAATTCACGAGTAAGTAGATTGCAAACAAAATCTTGAATGACTGAATGTTGATGGTTTGGGCTCCGACCCTCAGATATGTTCCTTCATTCACATCTTGAGGCGAGGGTGGCTATGTTTCATTTTCCACTTGGAGGAAGATGCAAATAGGATTCTTGGAAGAAAGTGGTTTTGGGGTCAATAATATTTGTCATTGAAGCCATGGCACCAATGTTTCGATCCAAGGATAGAGATGGAGTGTAGAATACTCATGTGGGTTAAATTACGACGGATACTGGAGGAATTATGGTTGAATCGTTTCCTTGGGGATATTGGGAATTTATTGGGTAAGACCATCTTAGTGGATCGAGATTACAAATCCAATTGTAACCACTCAATGGCTCTTGTTCTTGTTCACATTGACATTAAAAATCGCTTGGAGGACATATTGACATTGTGGTGGGTGACTATTTTTTTCATAGATTTTGGACTATGCAATGTTCCTTTTCATAGATTCTAGACTATGCAAATGTCCCTTTCCATTGTAATCAATGTCACCAGTATGGACATGTAGTAGGCGATTGCTCCCGACGATTTGTAAAAAGAATTTGGTGTTGCAAGGATGAGAATATGGATTCAATGGAGATAAGGAAAGCAGTTCCTCAAAAGGAAGTCCCAGATTAGAATTTACCTAGTCTAGATAAGTAGATTTATCCAAAAGGATATTGTCAATAGTTGTAACATAATACAGAACTTGGCTTTGGATAGTCGAGTATTGGTGTTGACCATGGGACAAGGGTTATAACAAAGGTGGTGGTACCGAAAGGTATGGTCATGGAATACCTAGCATCAAAGGGTGTGCCGGTCTCTTTGAACTAGCTCCTAGGCGAAGTAGAGGTTCCACTCTCCTTAAAGGGTATTGACGAGAGTTTTGCTACATCTTCTAGTCATTTTATCTCTCCTTCCAATTTTAATGAGCCTAAGGTTTTGCGGGTTCAAAACGAGTGGCATACCTTGAAGGAAGTTTGTTATGTTAAGGATAAAAGGGGTAAGAATGGTAAGGCATCGCCAAGTTTCCTATGGGGGAAGGAAAATCCATTATCCTCTTCAATCTCATTTATGTTTAGTGGGGATTCTAGTCATTCTCACTCCATAGAGGATTTTGGGTCCAAGGCTACAAATACTGAAGATTGGGGGAATGATCCCTTAAACCTAATCAAATTCTATGTGATGTTAATTTTGGTAGTTTGGGATAGGATACATACAAGGATCATGGGGGATCTTTTGTAGGTAGAATTATTTTTCTCCAAAAAGTGCAAGTTAGGGAAGCCATTGAAATTCATCAAGGTTGACAGTAGCCCATCCTAGGGGTAGTTAGAGTTGGAAAGCCATAGAAGCAAGTTCCAAAATGAAGGTTTTATCCCTAAATGTATGGAGGTTGGGAAGCCTTTAAAAGAGATTTTCCTTGGCTAGGTTAGTTGAAGTTGAGAATCCTGAGGTCTTACTTTTACAATAAATAATGGGTTGTGGGGAATCATTTTGTAATTGATGGTCTGAAAGGTGTTTTGAAGGGTTGGAATTTTCTTACAAATTATTGTGCATGCAATTCGAGTTATCTTATTTCTGGATGGAGGAGTGGATTCAAACTAATTAACTCATTTTCATTAACTTCAAGTATGTGCATAGAATTGGTGGTTAAAATCTCGGGTCATCTGATTACCATAATTAATATGCATGGACCTTGCGAGGGAAAGCTAGAGTTTTTCCAAGCACTTTTTTATTCCTCATACACTTAAGGAGGACAATTTAATTATTGGGGGTGACCTTGAATTTGCACTCCATGGGTCAAAATTGTAAATTTTCTCAAGTATCAAATTGAAATGGTGGGGTTGTTTGATGTGGAGCCTATTGAATCAATACCCACTTGGAGGAATAATACATCTGGTTGTGATGGTATTCCAAAGAGAATCAATTTTTTGTTGGACTTTGGATCTTTAATCAATAAGGTGGACATATATCATATGTATATTGATGTTGGAGACGTATCATGCCATAACCCTATATACTTGCAATTATATTGTAATGATGCAAAACCTACGAGTCCATTCAAATTTAATCTTGGATGGATGGATAAGGAGGATTTTTGTGAATTGGTACAAAGGGAGTGGTCACATTATGATGGTGATTATGGGGTTTTAGTTAGCGAACAATTTGTTGAATCTTTAAATAAGGTCAAGGAGAAGGTGGTGAGTTGGGAAAATAAGAGACTTGAGGAGAGGGATCGTTGGTTAAATAATGTAGAAGTGGAAATAGTAGTTATTTTCCAAAATAATGTGGTTTGGATATTCTATGTTGAGGAGAAGGCAAAATCCAGAGAGTTGGAAGAGAGAAAAAAAAAATTGTTGGATGAAAGGGAGGTAGAAATGAGGTTAAAAAGTAATGCAATTTTACTAGAAAAAGGTGTTATTTCCCCTAAACATTTTGGTCTTTTTTAGAATAAGGATATCCATGGAGAAATTGAGGCAACCCAAGAAGGACTCCATTCCATTGAGATAAAGAAGATTCCAACCATGGTTAAAAAGTTAGATTTATCCAAGACTTACAACAAAATTAGTTGGTTATACCTAAGACTCATTATGATCCATGTTGGTCTCAGTTTTCCTATTGTAAATTGGATAATGGGTTGTGTCACTACAATCTCTTTTGTTGTTCTTGTAAATGGAATAGCTTTACCTCTCTTTCAACCATCTAGAAGTTTGAGATAGGGTTGCTCTTTGTCTCCTTGCTTATTATTGTTGTTTGTCAAGGGACTTAGTAGAACAATCTTAGCTACAAGGGAGGATGTAAGAATTCGGGGAATAAGAGTGAGGGGGAGATGAAAGGATTTCTGATGCAGGAGCGTCGTTAGCAAGCACACGTGGAGAGACAACTCAGTGCCTTAGCACACCTTTGAATCAATTCATAATCTTAACGTTGGTGTTTCCTGCAAATATTTTTTTTTCAACTGATTGAAAACTGAAGAAGATCAAAACGCTTGGGAGCTGAATGATCATGAGTGATCTGGGAGTTTCACTCCTAGACTTTAACGTAATGGAACTTAAGTGGTAGTTAGTTTTTTTTTCCTGGAGTAGATAGGTAGTCGGAGGGGAACACTAAGAGCCCTCTGGGATAAGTAGGAATATTGTACACCCAAATGAGGTTGTTGAACATGGAGGATAGTGGAAATTTGTTAGGAGATAGCTAAATTTTAATTATTTCTTTTCATAGTTTTATCCATTTACATTTGAATGAATATAATGAGGAAAATTGGTCCAATGTATGGTGTTGCTACAGTTTACAGTTCCCTGTTATTTTATGCTTTCATGAATGAATGAGTTATGTTATTGAGCATATGAAATTGTGAATTGTTTGGATAAGTTTCAATTGTTTTTCTTCATTGAGTTCATGCAAGGTGTGCATACAGTCCACAAGGAGTGCGTTGACGGAGTCTGTTTCGACTCAGAAGCTCAGAAGAGATAGCGTGAAACTTCCATTTGCAAGGAGTTCAAAGAGACTATTGCAAGGTGTGCACATTTGCCCACAAGAAGCTAAGTCTTGTGTAAGAACATGTTGCAAGGCGTGTACAGATCCAAAAAACCCGACTAAGTTTCGAAGAAACCCTTTAAGGAGTTCAAACCTCGAATAAAGGACAAGTACAAAGGAGTTAGCGGGAGAAATCCTTCTTGAAGGAGGGAGCTTTTAAGGTTTTGCAAGATAAACGATCAAGATCCGTCCAGGAGGGAGAAGAATCGTTCGAGATTGTTGGATCTGGGCAAAGTGCATGAGCTTTAAGTCTTTGCGTGCGCATAGAAGTGAGGATTAACCAAAGTCCCGAATAGGTTAGGGACCATCCATCATCCAGAGGGACAGGTGGCGTAAGATCTGTAACTTCGGGTGAAAGAACTCCGGGAGAGAATGAGTGTGTAGGAGTTGAAACTCCCAAAGCCCGAAGAGCCGAAGCGATTTGCAGTCGTTGATATGTCGGGGAACACACGTCGACAAATCGTCAACTTCAGGTGAAATCACTACAGGAGAGAACGATTGTGCAAGAGTTGAAACTCTTGAAGCCCGAAGAGCCGAAACGATTTGCAGTCGTCAATCAGTGGGGGGACATGCGTTGACGGAACGTTGACTTCGGGTGAAAGCACTCCGGAAGAGAATGAGTGTGCAGGAGTTGAAAATATCGAATCCCAAAGAGAGAAGTGAACTACAATCGTCGATCCGTGGGAGACATATGTTGCCAGATCGTTGACTTTGGTTGAAAGCTCTCCAAGAGAAAGTGAGTGTGGAGGAGTTGAAACTCTCGAAGCCCGAATAGTTGAAGTGAGTCATGGTCGTCAGATCCAGAAGGACACACAACAGATATCCGTGAACTTCGGGTGAAAGGACTCCGGGGGAAAGTGAAGGTAGAGAGTTTGAAACTCCCGAAACCCGAATAGCCGAAGTGAACCGTAGTCGTCGATCTATGGGAGACACATGTCGACAGATCATCGACTTCGATCCAAATCACTCTAGGAGAAAGTGAAGGCAGAGAGTTTGAAATTCATGAAGCCTGAATAACCGAAGTGGTCTATGGTCGTTGATCTGTGAACGAAGATTGGCGGTAGGGAATCATTGTGGGGCGAGAGGTGAAATTAGCAGATGTTCTAGTTCACAGCCTGTTATTCACCAACGTTGTTGATCTCGTCGGGAAGGGGGATCAACGACCACGATTAGATTGATTTGGGTGAGTACTTTTCCGATTTCGGGGATTGAATCCTTCAATAAAGAGAGAGCACGTTGGTGCCCCGCAATTGTTGTGAGTCGTCGATCGATGAACAAATTGGTAAAGACCAGATCATGACTATGAAAACCTGAGGATGATAACAGGGCCTATGTTTTGATTTAGTTTGAGACCAGTAAGGTATGAGGGAGATAATAAATCTCGAGGAGAATATTTTATGATCCTTGACCGGGAGGTTGCGCAATCCCAAATGGGATAAGGGGGTCTGCATCAAGTGGTATCAGAGCTACATGAGGCTACATGAGGCTACATGAGGTTAATGTACTTAAGTCTACTTTGGGATTTAATGAATTAAGAGAGGAGATATCCATGAGGCTACATGAGCTTTCCCTTTTGAAACTATTGACTTTCAGTTGGGAATTGAATACTCGGGTTTCATTCCAAAGCCAAATGGTTATGCAAAAAAGGGTTGAGGGTGGCTTGTTGGGAAGATTGAGAAGATGATTCATTTTTGGTGCAATAGATGGTTGTCTAGGGGTAGTGGTCTAATACTAATTGAGACAGTAAATTAAGCAATTCTTGTGTATTGGCAGTCACTAACCTACATCCCTAATGGTGTCATGGAAAATATTAGAAGGATTTGTTTCAATTTTTTAAAGAGTGGTAAGGAAGAAAAAGGTGGTTCACATTGGGAAACTTAGAACTCTATAGCTAGAAAAAAAAGTGAGGATGGTTAGGGTCTCAAAAACATCCATTGGTTTGGTAGAGCCTTAGCAACCAAGAGTTTGTGGAACTTAACCTGTTAGCAACAATTCTTGTCTTGGGCCCGAGAGCATCCAGAGCTCCAGGTTGCACGAAGAACACCCAAGCGTAGCACGTAAAGCCCCATTTCAGGCTAAAAATCAAGTGAGCGGGTGAAATTACGTTGTCACGGCCTGGATTCATCTATAAAAGTAGATCGACGGACGACGGGAAATCGCGGTTAGCAGAGTTGCATCGGGATTAGCGCGATAGGTAGCGTCTATATTGCATGCAAGAAAGGATATCAGTCGTCCATCCAAAGGACGCGTGGGGCAAGATCTAGTCACGTCGTCATTTCAGCATTCGGGAGTTCGAAGGGTGAGGGTTTCACGTCTTTCTACATCTCAAAACCCCGAACCCCGAAACGCCGATAAGCGCCTTTGAAGCTAAGCCCATGGTCCTAGCACCTGGTCACATCAAGCGAGCCTGATAATGGAGGCAGCCCTCTTCTAACATCAAATGCCATCTCGACCGTTCCTCTGGAGGACACGCGGCGTACATCCGTGCTTTCGCGGTTTGGTCAATCGGGATTTTGAGAAATGTTGCATCGTGAACCCTCTGTGCCAGAAATCCCGAAAGAATCGGGATTGTCCATCTGAAGGACACACGACGCAATAGTTGAGCCACGAGTGGGGCCCTTCGGGATTTTCATGTTGAAAGCGTCGAGGTCATCTCAGTCGTTCATCCATAAGCAAGGCTCAGGCAAATTTAATTTAAAGAGGGCGTAGATCTGGACGGTCGTAATCCAAGCACTCAAATTCACGGATGAGGTTCCATTCCACACCCCCTCCGTCATTCTGGATTTAGCGAGAGGGGGGGTCCGGAATCGTAGATAATGTATGCGCGCATATGAATGGACCAAGTCTCAACGTTTAGATCTACGGTCTGTATTGGATTCCGGACCCCTCCATCGGTTCTACCTTTAATGGAGGGGTGGGGTCCGAAATGGAATTTCACTCTAGTGGGCCCCCTATCTTACGTGGCACGAATATACTGGTCCTAAGTCTTCACCGCCTACCATGTGTCCCTTTCGCCCAGTCACCTCTACCTCAGCACCTCCCTCCATTCACTGTCTCTTGTCCCTTCACCATACCATACCGGCACCTACAACATCCTCATCAAGTATGCCACATCTTCCACCTCTCATCCCGTGAGTCGTTCTGCTGGTCCAAGTGGCCCCTCGAAAAGACCTCCACGTCCCCAAAAGGTAGATTTGACCAGAGTCGTTCCTGATCCCAAGATGGAAGTTATTGCAGTTGTTGTAGGTGGTTAGATATCGGCTCTGCCATAAAGGGAAAGTCCGGCGACGAATTAAAAGCACGTAGACTCACCTACAGAAGGAAAATCCAAAATCTGATGGCGTTTGTCATAGGCGCACGATCATCCTAAGTCTGCATAGGCAGGCTGTCAGAAGCCAGGCAGACGCAATTCTTTAATGCAGCGTCTCGTTTTTGTTGTTGTTGTTATTTTTGAGTATATGTAGGCATTTTCGCCATTTTTGAAGGGGGTCGATGGTTGAGATAGGCTCCCGTTCTATAAGTTTTGATGATGTGTTGGTCGCTCTGGTTAATGTATAAGGCATTTGAGACTTCTTACTTTATGGATGTCAGCCTCTTTTTCCATCTCTTTGTTTACTGTGTTAGAACAGCTCGAAATTGGAGGATCCAGTCGAGTTGCGTTGTTGTAGGATGATGTAGGTTGGATCACTGCAACAATCGCAACGTTTCTAATCAGTTCTTGTGTTTTCTCAGCGCTGGAATGGCTTGGAATTGGAGGATCCAGTCGAGTCACCCTTCAGCTCCTTGAAACTCTGAACCAAGAGGATCTTGGCTTCTGATTTTTTCTTCTTCAAGCTTCCGAAGGCCTGTTGCCCGAGGCAGTCTTTCTCACCCTTCTCACAAGTCTTCCATCTACCACCCTTTAATCAATTATTGGATGGAAGTTGGATCAAGACCTCCCTTGCTTTCTACATACCAAACCATGGTTCCTGTGTCAATGTTGCTTTCCTGGGTCTCTTTCCATTCGACCACCCCCATTTATTAAATTGTGACATAAAACCTAATGGGCGTTGGGCTCTGCTCCTGCAAGCAATCCAGGAGTGACTTCCGACGCTAACATTTATGGCGCCTTTGTCGGGGATGAAGTTGAAGATTTTCCCTAGGATTGAACGACATTGAGCCTCTGATTCTGAAGGTGCATCAGGCATCAGAGCCATTAAAGATTGCTATTGTGCACCTGGCGACTCCACTATGGCGACTCCATTGTTTCCACTTCACTGTTTCAGCTGTGGCTATTGTTAGCACACTTGAAAGCTGACCCAGAGGAACTTTCTCGAGAAGGTTTCAGCGGTTGCTTTCTCAGCTTGAGAAGCTTCCTGGGGTAATGACAATGTTAAGATCTGGCCTTTGATGGTGAATAAGGACCATGCACATTTGAAGTTGTGCATCTTTCACCTGGCGACTCCATGATTTGAGGATCAATTGGCGACTCCACTGGTTCGATATGGAGAAAATTATGGCTCAAAGGTTTACTTTCTGTGACTTTTCTCAAATAGTTGGTTTTCTTAATGCACTTCCTGATAGAGACATATGGGAAAATTTCTTCCCTGAATTTCACGCAAAGAGTTGGGAGGTACCAGCTGAGCATTTACTGGACTTTCATGAGGTTATTCATCGACTTAATATCATGCATGAAGATGTCCAGATTAAGCTCTTCAGGTATTCATTGAAGGGACATTCTCTTGAATGGTGTCGGTCTCTTCCTGCTGCAAGCATCCGCTCTTTAACAGGTTTTCATACATCTTTCAATTCATTTTGTAAAGACTACTATCCAGCTGATTGTTTGTTGGAAAACTGTTGTGAGGAGTTTTCTTTGCTTCATGAAGCCTCTGCTAGCCCTGAAGACCATGTCCATGATAAAGCCTTTACTGTGGAGGAAATCATTTGCCATGAAAAAACAGAGGTGTTGAATGATATTAATTGTGTTAGCCCTAGAATGGAAGCATCTGACATTATTTCATGCACCTGTTCTTTTAGATGTTCATAATGATCAACATGCCTCTTGTGAAAATTATGAGTTTATAGAGCAGATGTGGTCTATAGTAGATGGCTTACCTAAGTATCGGGTTGAAGTAGATGTTCCTAGCAGCCCTGCTTATGATGAAGAAGACCTCCCCGTTTTTAAAGAGGGGATGGTTGTGGAGGAGGATTTTTCTCTTTTCCTTCAAGGGGTTTCTCACGATATATTTTTGCCTAGGAATAAAGAGAAAAGATTATGTGTGAGCAACCAGAACCAGCAGGTCCCACTATCCCTAAAATGGAAATTTTTGATGGGATCACTATTCTGGAGGAGGATCATATCAATGAAGGACAACCCCTTTTTGATGTATATTATAGTGATGATGAGCAACAAGGTTATCCTACATTTGATCACTATAGAGATACTGAAGAGCCAGTCAGCAAGCAGAACCACCCCATGGTCCCTATTTATGATGAATACGAATCGGACCTGGGGGAGAGCCAAGAAGAAGAGCAAAAAGAACCAGTGGAACAGGTGACTTCCTGCCCGGAGCCCGCCCATTCACCTATGCAGACTCATGAAGTTCAACCCTGTAGGAGTAGCTGTGGAGCAGAGCAGGCCTGATGCTACCCTTTTCACAGGGTTTTCCACTCATTCTATGATCATGTCAGCGAGTACATGGAGTGGCATGTACTTTATGCCTTGGATCCGCCCTATTCCATATCAACTTCACCCTGTGAGGAGAAGTTGAAGAGTGTAGTCGTTCTATTGTCACAGTTACACCATCTGCTGGTGATCATCGACAGAAAGAAAGAGCTTCCCTTCAGGAAATTACTTGATTGGCTATGGTGGAAGTCTGCTTTCACCTAACCCCATATAAAGTGTTTTATTAGTTTAGGATTGTATATAAATAAGCTCCTTTGAGCATGTATCTTTATTTTGTTGCTTTTATTTTTCGGCTTGTATTTTCAGCAGCGGGATGTTTTGAGCCTGACTCCATTGCCCAACAGCAAGGCACTGAAGCTGTGGAATGAGTTCTTAGAGCATCACAGGGACGACTCTATCCCCCATGGAGCCTAATGTTAGCAACAATTCTTGTCTTGGGCCCGAGAGCATCCAGAGCTGCAGGTTGCACGAAGAACGCCCAAGCGTAGCACATAAAGCCCCATTTCAGGCTAAAAATCAAGTGAGCGGGCGAAATTACGTTGTCACGGCACGGATTCATCTATAAAAGCAGATCGATAGACGGCGGGAAATCGCGGTTAGCAGAGTTGCACCGAGATTAGCGCGATAGGTAGCGTCTATATTGCATGCAAGAAAGGATATCAGCCTTCCATCCAAAGGACGTGTGGCGCAAGATCTAGTCACGTCGGAATTTCGGCATTCGGGAGTTCGAAGGGTGAGGGTTTCACGTCTTTCTACATCTCGAAACCCTGAACCCCGAAATGCCGATAAGCGCCTTTGAAGATAAGCCCATGGTCCTAGCACCCGGTCACGTCAAGTGAGCCTGATAATGGAGGCAGCCCTCTTCTAACATCAAATGCCATCTCGACTGTTCCTCTGGAGGACATGTGGCATACATCCTTGCTTTCGCGGTTTGGTCAATCGAGATTTTGATAAACGTTGCATCGTGAACCCCCGGTGCCAGAAATCCCGAAAGAATCAGGACCGTCCATCTGAAGGACACACGGTGCAATAGTTGAGCCACGAGTGGGGCCCTTCATGATTTTTATGTTGAAAGCGCCGAGGTCATCTCAGTCGTTCATCCATCAGCAAGGCTCAGGCAAATTTAATTTAAAGAGGGCGTAGATCTGGATGGTTGTAATCCAGGCACTCAAATTCACGGATGAGGTTCCATTCCACACCCCCTCCATCATTCTGGCTTTAGCGAGAGGGGGGGTCCAGAATCGGAGATAATGCATGCGCACATCTGGACGGCCCAAGTCTCGGCGTTTAGATCTACGGTCTGTATTGGATTTCGGACCCCCCCATCGGTTCTTCCTTTAATGGAGGGGGGGGGGTCCAGAATGGAATTTCACTCTAGCGGGCCCCCTATCTGTACGTGGCACGAATACACTGGTCCTAAGTCCTCACCGCCTACCATGTGTCCCTTTCGCCCAGTCACCTCTACCTCAACACCTCCCTCCATTCATTGTCTCTTGTCCCTTCACCATACCATACCGGCACCTACAACATCCTCGTCGAGTATGCCACATCTTCCACCTCTCATCCCGTGAGTCGTTCTGCTGGTCCAGGTGGCCCCTCGAAAAGACCTCCTTGTCCCCAAAAGGCAGAGTTGACCAGATCCATTCCTAATCCCAAGATGGAAATTATTGCAGTTGTTGTAGGTGGTTAGATATCGGCTCCGCCATAAAGGGAAAGTCCGATGACGAATTAAAAGCACGTCGACTCACCTGTAGAAGGACAATCCGAAATCTGATGGCGTCTGTCATAGGTGCACAATCATCCTGAGTCCGCATAGGCAGGCTGTCAGAAGCCAGGCAGATGCAATTCTTTAATGTAGCATCTCATTTTTGTTGTTGTTGTTATTTTTGAGTATATGTAGGCGTTTTCGCCATTTTTGAAGGGGGTCGATTCTTGAGCTAGGCTCCCATTCTGTAAGTTTTGATGAAGTGTTGGTCGCTCTGGTTAATGTATAAGGCATTTGAGACTTCTTACTTTATGGATGTTAGCCTCTTTTTCCATCTCTTTGTTTACTGTGTTAGAACATCTCAGAATTGGAGGATCCAATCGAGTTGTGTTGTTGTAGGATGATGTAGGTTGGATCACTGCAACAGTCGCAGCGTTTCTAATTAGTTCTTGTGTTTTATCAATGCTGGAATGGCTTGGAATTGGAGGATCCAGTCAAGTCACCCTTCAGCTCCTTGAAACTCTGGACCAAGAGGATCTTGGCTTCTGAGTTTTTCTTCTTCAAGCTTCCGAAGGCCTGTTGCTCGAGGCAGTCTTTCTCACCCTTCTCACAAGTCTTCCATCTACCACCCTTTAATCAACTTACTGAAGGAAGTTGGATCAAGACCTCCCTTGCTTTCTACATACCAGACCCTGGTTCCTGTGTCAATGTTGCTTTCCTGGGTCTCTTTCCATTCGACCACCCCCATTTATTAAATCGTGACATAAAAACTGATGGGCGTTGGGCTCTTCTCCTGCAAGCAATCCAGGAGTGACTTCCGACGCTAACATAACCCGTTGAACATATTGCCATTGATGTCAAAGAAGATATATGATAGTTATATTGTCATTAACCTTTTGTGTAAATAAATTTATGTACAAATAATTTGGTAAAGAAATATTTACTAAAGAAAGATTTACCAAAGTAAAAAAATATTTACCAAAGAAATATTTACTGAAGAAAGTTTTACCAAAGTAAAGAAAGATTTACAAAAGAAATATTTGCCAACGAAAGATTTACAAACAAAATATTTACCAAAGTAAAGAAAAAAGAAATACCATGGGTTACTAAAACCATGACTCTTCTTTGGGAGAATAAAAAAAAGGGAAATGAATTATTTAAATAAGAGTCGACATGTCTCTTGGAATCATCACCACTCTTCATGAAGAGGCACAAAGAGGTTGCGAAAAGAAGAATATATGTGTGAAGAAGTAGTGAGCAAATTCGGTGAAGGCAATGTGAAGGTTCATCATCGTTTGAAGAAGTCATATACACTAAAGAAGAAGTTGTAACTTGAGGGTTGGTGTTTCTCATACGAAGAGATTGGTGTGTCTTGCTAAGTTGGTGCTTAGCGGTGGGGATTGGTGTTTCCAATAGGTTGGTGCCTACAAATATCCGTAAAAGTAGGTTGGTGCCTATAAGGATTTGTATCAGTGGGGATTGGTGTCTCCAGCAGGTTTGTGCCTACAAATATTTGTAACAGTTGGTTGGTGCTTACAAAGAATTATAAAGAGAAGTTTTTGCGGTTTTCTCTCAAAAGGGTTTCCACGTAAATCTTGTGTTTTGTGTTCTATATATGATAGATCTTATGTGTGATTACTTTATTATGATTGATGAATGTTTAAATAAGTAAAATATTCTCTTATATAAATTCACCCCCCTCTCAGTATAAGTGTGTGCTCAACCATTGGTATAAAAGTGTGTTTCTTTAAAAATAGTCCAACCGTTAGAAGGTAGATCTTGAGAGCACACATGGATGGTCAGGAAGGTTTTTCCACAAATAGAGCTCCATTGTTCGACGAAACAAACTATGCATTATGGAGCATAAGGGTGCTAACATATATAATGGCTCTTGGGTTTGATATTTGGAAATCGGTTGTGACTACTTATATAGCCCCAACGACTCCACCAACAAATGTGGTTGGGAAGAAGCCTAGTGAAAATAATGAAAAATCCATGAATGTCATCTTATGTGGTTTATCAAAATCCAAGTTTTTCTAGGTGATGCATTGTGAATCGGAAAAAAACATTGGGACAAGCTTCAAAATATCTATGAATGTGATATGAAGGTCAAGAAGGGAAAGCTCCAAACTCGTAGAAGATAGTTCGAGAGTCTGAAAATGAAAGATAAAGAAAATGTTGTAGCCTATCTCCTATGTGTGGAAGAAATTTTCAACACCATCATAGGACATGGTTAAGAGGTTGAAGAACTGATAATTGTACAAAAGGTGTTAAGGTCACTCCTCTTAATATTTGATGCCAAAGTTTACGCCATTGAAGAAATGAAGGATCTTGATTCATTGACAATCGATGAATTGCAAGGGATCCTCATAGCGTATGAAATGAGGATATAGAAAGAAAATCCATCAAAGAGAGAAGTAGCCTTCAAAACCTTAAAGAGGACAAAGAACAAAGAGCATGAATCAAGCGATAGCTCCGACAATGAATTAGATGCAAAGGAAGATTATTTTGTGAGGAAAATCAAGAATGGATCTCGAAAATATAAAGACAAGCTATCCTTTAAATGATTTAATTGTGGAAAAGTAGGACATTTTGTTGCTAAGTGTCTATATGAGAAAAATGAAAGTAGAATTGATGAATAAGATCATAACATTAAATATATATATATATATATATATATATATATATATATATATATATATATATATATATATATATATATATATATATATATATA
>ML856649.1:30625-42067 GCA_009831015.1 Picea engelmannii
ATCACAGACCAGTCAATTATATGATTAGCATCATGTACATATTTCTTCAATAATTAAACATGAGAACCATTATGTGCCTTTACAGTGGGAGGGAGTGTTGGCCTATAGGCTACAGGTCCCACTCTATCTAAGGCTTCAAAGGGTCCACAATACCGAGGTGCCAGTTTGGCACAGGCTCCCATTCTCAAAGAACTCTTCCTGGGTCTAACTATGAGATAGACATGGTCTCTGGTCTTGAACTCTCAGGGAGTTCTTTTCCTGACGGCATAACTTTTATGTCTATCTTGAGCTATCTTTACATTTTGCTTTATCTAAATTACTAGTTGTTCCATTTCTTTTAGCATGTCAGGTCCGATTGTAATTTTGTCCACTGGATTATTCCATCTGATTGGAATCTTACATTGTCTATCATAGATGGCTTCAAAAGGGCTCATCTTCAAGGATTCTTGATAACCGTTGTTGTAGGCAAATTCTACCAATGGTAGGTAGTCTTCCCACTTCTTAGGTTGGTGCATTACTTGCATCCTTAGCATGTCTTCCACTATTTGGTTCACACTTTCTGTTTTTCCATCAATTTGAGGGTGGTAGGCTATGTTGAACAACAATTTAGTCTCAAAACCAACCATTAGGGATTTCCAAAAGCTTGAAGTAAATTTGGTGTCTCTGTCAGATATAATTTCATTGGGCATGCCATGCAGTCTGAATATCTCCTTCATGAAGATGTTGGAAATATCTATTGCCTTGCAGGTTGACTTGATAGGGACGAAATGGGCAGACTTAATCAGTTTGTCCACCACGACCATGATGACATCATTTTGTTTGGTCGACTTTGGTAGTCCGGTGATGAAATCCATGGAGATGGTTTCCCGTTTCCATTTTGGGATTGGTAGGCGTAGTAACAATCTTGTTGGATGCCGGTGTTCCACCTTAACTTGCTGGCACTCTAGGCACTTAGCTAAATAGTTAGCTATGTCTTTCTTCAACCCAGGCCAATAGAATTGTTTCCTAGTGGTTGTGATCATCTTCTGATATCCTGGGTGAACAGTATATGGTCTCTTATGTAGTTCATCCATTATGAACCTCTTCAATTCGTCACAGTTTGGAATATACAATCTGTTTATATAAGTCAGCGGCCCTTCCTCGAGCATCTGGTAGCCTTCATACTTCATCCCTGTAGGCTCTTGTCTTAGGTATGATGTCACGGTCTTGAAGAATGCATCTATCTCTTGTGCATTTCTGACTCTTTCCCTGACGTTCGTTTCACAGGTGCTTACTGCTGCTAGATGAATCATTTTTATACTCCTGCTAACGGCATCGCCCACCCTATTTTCCTTTCCTTTTATGTGTTTGATTTCGAAATCGAATTCACTTAGGATATCCATCCACCTAGCTTGCCTAGCATTGAGTTTTGGTAGATCAAACAGGTGTCTCAATCCACAATGATCTGTCATAAACAAAGATCTTCTACCCAGGAGGTAGTGCCTCCACATTTTTAAAGCATGTACTATGGAAGCCAATTCTAGGTCATGGGTCACATAATTGATCTCGTTCTCATTTAATTTCATGGATGTGTAGAAAATTACACGTCGCATAAGGACTCATCTGAGTCCTTCCTTGCAGGCATTTGTACACACAAGGAAATCACTATCCAGGTCTGCAATCTTTAGCACGGGTGCATGGGTCAAGAGGTATTTCAGTTCCTAAAATATTTCTTCACATTTTGATGTACAAATGAATTTAATCCCCTTTTTATAAAGGGCAGAGATTGGACAGCCAATCTTGGAAAACCCTTTTATGAACCTTCTATAGTATCTCACTAAGCCCATGAAGGATCTAATAACGCAAACATCCTTTGGGGTGGGCCACTCCATAATAGATCTGATCTTGTCGAGGTCTACTACCACTCCTTCCTTAGAAATGACATGGCCTAGGTAATGGACTTGCTTATGAAATAAGTCGCACTTGCTAAACTTAGGGTACAGTTGATGCTCTCTTAGTACTTGAAGTACGAGTCCAAGATGTTCTTTGTGCTCCTCCCTGTTCTTGGAGTATATTAGGATATTATCAATGAAAACCTATACAAATTTCTTCAAAAATTTGTTGAGTACATTATTCATCAAGCACATAAAAGTGTCAGGGGCATTGGTTAACCCAAACGACACCACCACGAATTCATAGTGACCATAACTCGTCCTGAAGGTTGTTTTATGGAGTTCTTCATCCTTAATCCGGACTTGAAGGTAGCTAGACCTTAGGTCGATCTTCGAGAAGATGGATGCACCTCCCAATTGGTCGAACAGGACATCAATTCTTGGTAAGGGGTACTTGTTCTTTATGGTTGCCTTATTGAGTTGTTTGTAATCTATGCACAGTCGAAGTGTGCCATCTTTATTTTTCACAAATAGGATGGGTGATCCCCACGGAGATACACTGGGTCAGATGTAGCCTTTGTCCATCATCTCCTTTAGTTGTAGTTTGAGCTCAACCATCTCTGGAGTGCTCATTTTGTATGGCGTTCTAGATGTTGGTACTGCTCCCGATGTAAGTTCTATCGAGAATTCAATATCCCTTCTCGGAGGTAAACCTGGTACTTATTATGGGAATACGTCCTTGTATTCTCTTAATATGGGGTGGTCCTATAGGTTTGGTTTGTCATCCTCAACAGATTCAAATACATGTATGGCATATAAGGAACATCCCTTTCTGCAATACTTTTTCATTTGAAGGGATGATATTTTCCTCACTGAGACAGGATTTCGAATCCCTTGGAGGGTCGTCTTTCTTCCTTCTTCATTTACACATTCTAAAGTTTTATGATAATAGTCTAATTTAGTTTTGTAAGCACCCATCCAATCCATACCAATCAACAATTCATAATATCCCAAGGGAAGTACGTTAAGGGTCACTTGGGTGGGCAATCCACCCATGATGAATTGACAGGCTGGTATGACCTCCACCACCTTTCTTTTGGTCCCAATGGCTAATTGCACCAACTACGGTTTAACATGTCTAATTGGTTGCAGTTTACACTTATCAACGGTCTGAGGGGCCACATAACTCAAATTAGAACCTGGGTCAATTAAAATAGAAACTAGATGGTTGGCGATCATACCTTCCAGCTCCACTACTGAAGCTTGGTGTTCGGCTTGATTATTATCCAAGGCTGCATAGATTCGTGGCATGCTCCTAGGCACATCATTGATGGTGGTAGCTTCTTGGATAGTGTAGACCCTCTTACTGTTTTGTTGTCTGTGTGGGCAGTCCCTCAATCGATGATCTTCTCCACAACCCCAGCATTTTAAGGGTTTCTTCTTTAGGTTATCAGTCTTTCCTGGGGTTGTATTAAAAGGTTTATTTCCACTTTGAGAGGGGAAATTTTGTTGATATACACTTCTAGTAGGAAGGCTCCTTCTAGAATATTTTCCATATTTATTGAATCTTGAGGATTTAAACCCTTTCTTTTGGAATCCTGAACTACTCCTAGTCTTCCAATCCTCGCGAGGTCTTGTCTTACTCCCAAACTATTCATAACAATACCTCGCCTTCTGGATAGTTTCTTCTAAGGTCTTTGTTTCGTCAAACTCAATCCTATCTCAGTAGGTCTGAGGTAACCCACTAATGAACCACTGCATTTTTACTTTTCCATACTTTATGTAGGGTACATACCTCAATAGTTCAAGGAACTTATTGACATATTTGTCTATGGTGAGTCGCCCCAGCCTGAGTTCATAAAAATCCTCAATCTTCCCATCCATGTATTTCTCTAACAGATACTGCTTCATGAAGTATTTCTCGAACTGTTTTCATGACAAGTCCTTCTCATGGACTCCTTTCACAATCCTAAGGTCTTCCCACCAAATGGAAGCCTTCCCATTCAGGTTGAAGATGGCTATGAGCCTTCAAGTTTTCAGAGTAGTCATGGACTCTGAATTATTTCTTTAAAGCAAGCAGCCAGGCTTTAGCCTCTTCTCCCTTCTTAATCTATCCATCAAAAGAGGGTGGTTTGGATTTCTTGAATTCTTCAGGATCATGATTTTTGGAACGCTTTCGCTTCTTTCCTTTCCTTTCGAGAATGTGAGCTGGATCTGCTACTAGAAGATCCTTTGAAGTTACTAACTTCCTTTCCAGAGGACTCCACTGATGAGTGTCCCCTACCTCCAGGCTGAGCCTTCTTCGAGGTACTTTTCCCAGTGTGGTCACTTATGGAGTCATGTTTTCAAATCTCCGGTGGACTTTGACTTCTCATCTTATGTCGTTAATCCACATGACTGGTTGTGGGTTCATGCTTTATTTGTCTCTGTATGTTGAATAAGCTCTGCATCAAGATGGCGTTAATTTATGTCTATTTTTCTTTCTCCTTTATCAATCTCTCATTGTTAGCCTTGCAACTCTGTAATTCGGCCCTGAGGCTCCTTACAGTTTCTGACAGATTTGGACGGGTTTCCACCATCCTCCTTTCGTCAAATTCTTCGTCTCTATTGTGGGAGCCATCCCCACTTCATGACACATCACCATCCTTTAGTCTTGGAGTTTTCCCGTGATTTATTAACTACTCGAGTGTTGACAAAAACACTTATTGTTAGATAATAGTTTATTAGTTCATGAACAATACACAGTTCAATTTCTTAAATGCATACACACAATAGAAAGTTTCATTATTTTTTTTAATAACATTTTTAACCAGACTTTTTAAGAAATAGGTAAGGTAGGGTGTCACTCTTTTAAAAGTTCTCCAAATACATTTTTAAGTGACTCATCCGTAAGCCCAAGCAGGCCAGGTGTTGTAACCATGCTCTGATACCAATTTGTAACACACCCACGACAAGACTAAAACAAACAAAAAAAATCATCCTCTTTCCAGGAACAAATTCTCTCTCTCTACAGGTTCTAATTTGGAAAGTTCGGGACTCAGCCCGACCCTTCGGTCAATATTCTCAGATTCTCTAATTCAAACGAGACCTTAAGACCTTGATAGTCTCACCTCCTAATCAAACACAGACCCTTTCATCCTCTAGCACGGGTCTTATGATATCCGCGACCTTCTCTTTCATGCTTCGGCGAAGTCTCGGAGTTGGCATTAGCCCCTTTTTCTTGACCCCTAATCGGATGTGACCTTGGGTGATGACCTTTCACAAACACACAATTACAGGCGTGGCCAAAGCTGGTTTGAAACCAAACTACTTTTCGGCCCACAATCCTCCTCGAGCCTCCACGTGTCCTTTCTTCAAAATCGGGGTTTGGATTGCGGCCCACCCTCAACTTTTTAAAGTTCGTGTAACTCTGATCCCCGCAATGCTACGGGACCGTCGATCTCCCGATCTTGACGATACTGTCAGAACTGACAGTTTTTCCCTGCCCTTTTCAAATCCACTGACCAGATCTGCCCCTCCTAAATCAATGGATGTGATCTCCTTTGTGATTCCAGACTTCGGGCTTTTCAATTCTCAAACCCTGCTTTCCTCCGTACATCAATATTCCAAAGTTGGCAATCTACGGACACCCATCCTCCTAAATCAATGGCCCTACTTCTACTTCGGGTGTTTGACCTTTCAACTAGATCAATGGTCCGGTGGCCCTCTTCTCGATCAACGGTCGAGATCTCCTTCGGGTCTCCGGACTTCTGAGATCTCAAATCTCAAACTTCACCCCTCTTTCCCAACGGCTTTTATCCAAAGGTTATGATCCATCGATGTGTTTCCACTGGATCTGATGATCAAGGATTACTTTGGGTCTTTACCCGGAGTCCACAAACTCATGCCATGTGCTCTCCAGATCTGACGGTTTGAATCTACTTCAGATGATCCGACGGTCGATATTTACTTCGGGACTTTACCCGGAGCTCACGTATCTATGCCACGTCTCTACTGAACTCCGACAGCCTAGATCCACTTCGGATGATCCAACGCCCGGGATTTACTTTGGGCGATCTGATGATTTAGATTCACTCTGGCTGTTCAGATGGGTGAGATTTACTTCGGACTTTCGGCTCTCCGGGCTTCAAAAATCTCAAGTCTCAAACTTGCCTCCTCTCAAACAGATTCCTCCGAAGTCAACGATCTGTCACCACGTGTCCCTCTGGATCGGGCAGTCCAAATTCACTTCGGGGTTTGGGAATTTCAACTTTTAACCGAAAGCCCTCGAATAGATTTCTCCGGAGTCCATGATCCATCGCCATGTATCCCTCTTGATGATGGACGATCCCAAACTACTTCGAGACTTCGAAACTTTGGTAAGTCTTCTTCTCCTATGTGTGCAAGGTACTAAGGTTCATGTACCTTTTTTAGATCAGACGGATGTCGAGCCTCTACGATGTGATCCAATGACCATTGTCCCTTCTCATCCTAGGCTTCTGACTTACTCCGACTTAGAAGGTTTTCTAAGTGCTCAAAGGATTCGACCTTTGCTCCTCCTACAGGCTCGTCTCCTGGATTTTGCCTGCGCTCCTGAAAGCGTTGTCTCTTCTGAGCTTGATCTCTTTGAAGGTTTTCGCCATCCCACACGCTCCTTGCATTTCAGGGATCGCTTCAAACTCAGATGGAAGGTCAACGACGATCGATGGTTCACAGGAATTGCGGGGTCCCAACATGTGAGTTCTTTACCAGGGAGTTCGACCTCTGTAATCTGGAAAGTGCTCGCTTGATTCTAGTCTAACTGGGATTGTTGATCCTCCAGCCCATCGAGATCAATGGCAAGGGTGAATTGCGGGCCGCGAACTAGCGCATCTGCTATTTTCACCTTCGTGCTCCGCAATGATTCCCCACCCTCGATCTCCATTCATAGATCGACGATGCATATCAATTGCGGGGTTTAACTTGACCTTTGTACAACTTGACATCTTAGAGCCTCGAGCTCCAAAGTAACTAGACCTAGGTCACGTGGATCTTCATAAAACTCAGGGGCTATGATCCCCGCTCTTAGTCGGGTTGTTTGGTTAAGGAAATAAGCACAAGTTCAGAGTCTCCTAGACTATTGGTCTGAAGGGAACACCTTCCTAACTCGCAGAGCTTTAAGCTCTGAATCAAGGCAAGGTAACTTGTGAGGTTACAAAATCGGTAAATATGCCTAGAGGCTTTCTTCGACTCAAGAACGATAATGTAAATTCTTGGGGAAAGCACCTTTGAGTGATTAAACTGGGGTGTACGGAAATCGAAGCAGAATTATAGGTTCTCAAGGAAACGAACGCATATTCATAACTTAATCATTTAATACAGAGAAATAAACCTTTATAGACATGTAAATACTCGCATGCATTCATTATTTACAATTCAAAACATAAGGCAAAAAAACACTTATCAGAACCATAGAGTGTGATGTGACTGCTGAAAGGGGTGCTCGTTTCCAACCAACCATGGGCTCGGTCACTCCCAATGGATTTATCATTGGCCACCCCTAAGCTTAAGTCACAATGCTTTGAGATTCAATCTCTTACTTCCAACTCAACAGAAGTTAGGGACGAAGGTTACTCTCCTTCTCCCAATACAAAAAATAGATAAGGACGAAGGTTACTCTCCTTCTCCCAATACAAAAAATAGATAAGGACGAAGGTTACTCTCCTTCTCCCAATACAGAAAATAGATAAGGACGAAGGTTACTCTCCTTTTCCTGGTTCAATCTCTAATTTATGTGATCAGAACTCATTGTTCCTCCTTTAGTCCTTCCTCGAACCCAAGAGTTTCCTCACTCGTCTCTGCATTTTTCTTCGCAGCTCTCCCCCTACCCACCACACTCCCTATGTTGCCTTTTTCTGCAAGATTGTTGTGGCTCAAATTTCCAGTCTGTGGTCAGGTCTAGAAGCCTTATGGATGGGAGGTCTGCCCCATCCCCATATTAATTCTTGAGGAGGCCTTCCCACCTACCAGCCCGACTGTAATTCATTCCTAGGTCAGGGGGTTGTTCTGATCTGAGCAAATTAATTCCAGCATGGTACTGGTTTGGTGGAGGTTAACACAACCATTCCTGGTCCCCTCCACCACCTTTCACAGCATTTCGTGGTCTTTCTTAGCACGTCCCCTCTTTCAGCAGTTGTTGGGGTCCTATAATTATAGGTAACTCGATTCTTCGACTGTTGATTTGGCATTGCCCCCGTGATGAAGACATTTGTCTTGTTGGTCTCTCGGTTGTTTCCTTTTTCCCCTCCATCCATTTCGCCCGATCCTCCATCACCCTGCTGCATCCTTCATCCACCGTTACGCCACTCACTCCCTTTGCCCATTTGTCTCATTGGCTACTTCTCGCCTACCTCCCCTCCATGAATAAACAAACTTAGGCTAAAAAGAACAATAAGTTAATAATGTTAGCAATAAAATAAGTCAATTAAATTAATTAATAATTTTAGATTAATTAAAATATGCTAGAATAGTTAATAATCAATTAATTAATTAATAATTAAGTTAGTTGTTAATAATTAGGTTAGTTTGTTAGAATAAACATTAATAAAAAATAATAATAAAAACAATATAATAATATTAACAATAAAACTTATAAAATAATAAACATATAAGTTAATATATATATTAAATAAAACATAATGCAAAAACAAACAAAATACAATATAATAAAAACATGCATTAAAAACGAAAACTAATAAACAAAAACAAAATAAAACAAAGTGTAAATACAAAAACAAAATAAAACGTAAATACAAAAATATATAAAAAAGGAAAACATTAAAACAAATTAAAATTTAATAAATAAAACAAAAAGTCAAAAAAAAAAAATTAAAAACATAGAGCGCACCTTATGCACTTATCCCCAAATAAAACAAATCCACGGACATAAAAAATTCNCCCTCCCAATACCACTTACCACCTCAGGGGGGGGTCCGGAATACCACTTACCTCTCCAAAACCGCCCTCCCCCATTTTCACAAAATCGTTGTTTTTCCAGTTTTGACACCTCATCTTGCGAAGCAGATTCTAGGCAAACGAAGATGAAATTTTAAAAACCGAAAGAGATTTTTGTTCATCACAGGCTGAAGAACACAAACCTCTCCCATTTTTCACAAAAGTGCCACCATTTGGGAGAATCAAAGCTATCTCTCAGCCTCTTTTTTCGGATTTCTGGTTTTTCCTGTTACAGTCCCGATTTTGCGGGAGCTGTTTCGGAGAGGTGGAGATGGAATTTGAGAAACGGAAGGAGGTTTTTTCTCCAGACAAGCTAATATACAATAAAATCCTTCGGTTATTTCACAGGTGTCACTAATTGGGAGAAATCAATGACTGAGCGTACCCCTGTTTTCAGGAAATTCGGCCAAATTTGCAGTTCCAGATTTATGGGGATTTTATGCTATTCTTGGCCGAGGCGGTTAAATCCGACTTACACAACTTGTTGGGGGATATATCCTATTTATTGAGATGATTTTAATGTAAAAGGGGTTGATCATTGCACCCAGAAAGGTTGTTCTCTGTAATTTTTTAGATCCACCAGTAATACAAAGGAATTGGTGCACAGGATTCTTGCGTCTAGACATTGGTGATGTTTTTCTTACTATGTTAATATTTTCTTACTCTATTATCACCTTGTTTTCTAATTCCAACTGTTAAAATGAAGTGAAAGAACAGAATTTACCTCGGGTACTCTGTATCTGGCCTTTTATCAGTCTGCATGTTATTCTTCTGATTTTGAGTTAAAGAAATTCTGGAATGCTTCTTTACTTAAATGAACCTCTCACCCGTTCTATCTTTCCATCACATTTTATCTTAATTGATCCAGTATCTTGGCTATCTCACCCTGTGAAGAATCCCTTTAAAATTTGTTTATCTGACCTTAAGTTTTGACACAGACCCCATAGCCCAATGGGATTCTAAATCAATCATTCATCCAAACACCTCAAATAAAAAACAAACCTTGTTCTGCATAACTAGCCTAATATCTTGTTTCAAACAAATCTAAATTTGACAGAGAGATCCCTCTCTGAGTCTCGGAGGGATAGATCCCTAACTTGGAGCGGTTTTGATGTTGCCTCTGTGACTGCCTCCACAGCCTTGGGAAAATTACAAAGTGCTAACATCAGTCATGCAACATGTAACCATTTTCTATTAAAATAACATAATTTACATTCATCTACCTTCTACACAAGGTCCATCAAATCAAATATTCACACTTTTAAGTTTGCCATAGTTCCTTGGCCCATATAGTTATATTTACAAAATGGGGGAAACGAGGTGTTACAAAAGTTTCATGGGACCACACTGGTCGCTTCTTGGTTACTGCAACGATTTTGGGTAGGCCCTTTTGGCTCTACTAAATCTTCTTGATCTGAGGAGTGATCAATTGTACTAGAGGGATTTGTTGGTTATCCTTGGAGCCTTCTTCTCCTTGCAATCAATATCCATATGATATACTCAGTATCCCACAAAAGTACCCTTCTTCGTCTTCTTCTTCTTCGGTACATGGATGTATACGCTCATGTATACAACTTCTTATATGGATAGTCTGCTCCATGTCTCAAACTAGAGACCATCTAATATGTTGCCTCCTACAAGCGTCACTATAGCTCCCCTCAGAGTTATTATCTGTGACCTTCCCAAAACAAGGACAACAAAGGGGAAAACAATAGACAAGAATAATACTCTTATAATAAAAACAAGACCGAGAACAATAATCATAGTAGCTCCTTCTCATAGTTATTGCTTGTGACCTACTTGGAACAAGAACCAGAATAAAAATACAATAATAAGAAATAGGAAGAACACTCTTCTAGTGTTGTGATCAATCATTCCTCCATGGTAACCTCCATGGAATTTATAAAATAACCTACCCGAGACAAGAGCAACAAGATAAAAAAGTATAATAGCATTTTCATAAGAACATATCTATGTCAACAAGAATACAAGACAATCTCATGGTAATCATCATATTGTTACCAAGGTGACCTTCCTCGAAGCAAAACAAGAAGTATCTCCTAGAGGATATGTTATTTCATATTGCGACCAAGTGCAATAAGAATTTATATTAATAGTACTCACATGCTGCCAAGTATTCATTGTATCTAGCAGTAATAGAACCTTTTAAGGATTGTTGTCACAACTAGTAATGTAACAATTATTAAACTTGATATGTGCAAATTGGAGACTTATTAATTTAATCAATAAAACATGGAACCTGGAGTCTTATCTTCAAGAACAAGTGTTGTGATTTTATTATGAGTCTCCTTCACTCGAGATGACAAGTATTATCTTCAACCTATCCCCTGTACTTAAGACAATATGCTTTCTTGATAGAAATCTGAGTTAGAGAATATAATGCAAACAAGCTCTAAAAATCTCAACCTTAATCAATCTAATACTTTGACTAGAGTCATCTTATAACTTTAACTTTGAACAGAGGTTACTATGATAATCATATCTTCAATAGATAAAAATACAATTAGATGTTCATAAGATTACAATAATGCCATAACAACTAGAGGAGTATGAAAACAATTAAACCTGGAGTGCATTG
>ML856650.1:0-14591 GCA_009831015.1 Picea engelmannii
GTGATTTCGTTGGGGAGATCCCGTGTCTGGACTACTTCTTACTTGCAGTGGCGACGGGCTGACCTTGGAAGCTAGGCTGGGGACTCGTAGCCCCAGTATCTTGAGCACCGGGCAGTTATTTGGTGGAATTAGAAGTTTGGGACGCACATCTAGCTTAGGGGGTGGGAATAAAACACTTAAGAAAGTACACTAGTTGCATAGATCACATTGTGTATGCTTGGGGGAAGTAGATGTATCGATAGGCAAACACACTTGTGATAATTTCATTGCTATATCTCTTTTCTTGGAACTAATTGTCTTTATCTTTCATCTTGATGTGATATATTGGTTTATTATCATTGATATATCTTGTTGAATCAATTATTGTTGTGGTGTGGATAAAGTAAGTGATTGAGGATCCCACTTGGGGAGGCATTATTTGCTTTGATCCTTAAGTGCTTGAGTGGTTAGTTGCCAGTGAAGGCAGTCCAAGTGGAGTAAGTGCCACTTGGGGCATGCTTGGCCCTAGGGTGTGAATTGTTTATATCTTTTGTATATCTTGTACATTTGTATGTCTTGTATCCAGTTGATGTATATTGATAACTTGTAATCTTTCTGACACTTAATTATCCTTTTGTATAATTTCTAATCTTGGTTTGGGGTAGTTTAGTTTGATTTACCTGTAACACTTCTTGTAATTGAACCACCCCAAAACATAGTTGACCCCTTGCCCAACCTTAGGCACTAGTCTTTAGTTGACTTAGGGAAATGGCTGCCTCACATTTAGACTTAGACTTGCACTCTAATTGCTGCTTGTCATATTAGGCTAATTTCCCCTTAACCTTTTAAACAATTGAAATTAACTCCTAGAACACATAACTTTAGAATTAACTTAGTAACTTAGGGACTACCCCCCTTGGCTTCCCTAGGAGTAAGCCTAGAAGGAAGAAGTTCCCGTCAAGGTGACAGTGTGGGCAGGAACTTAGACATTGTGTCTCCGAGGGTACACTAAGTGAGCAGGACTTAGCTCACGTTTGCAAGTGTGCATTAGGACGGCAACAGGATCATTACACATTGTGCCTCTAAGGACACACTAAGTGAGAAGGACGTAGCTCACGTTTGCAAGTGTGTATAAGGACGACAACAGGGCTCACTAGCAAGAATCCAGATATCAAAATGATAAACAACATGAATGAGAGAATAGAGGCCCCCTATCTCTCTTTTATCCTCCCTGCTCACCTTGTCTCTCCAAAGTGACTTTTACTTTATTTAATTATTAATTGATTAATTAAATCACTTTAATTAATTAATTAACCATTTTACCTTTAAAAAGTAGTTTATCCCTCCTTGTGGCTTCCTTGGCCACTGAAAGTCACTTCTCATCATCTATCCTATAGTGCTATTCCTCCTGATTCCAATGAGCTATTACACTAAGAGGTTCCTCCAAGTATTATGCCCAATATGACCTCCTTAGTGAATTTAATTAACATATAGCCCAAAAAAACTCAAAATCATGAAAATTGTCAGAATGCAATGGAACCAAATCCAAGCTGTGCGGAATGGATCATAATGATGAAATAAGATGAGCGATACAAGATGGACCCCAAAACACCCCTCAATAGCCCCTGTACTCGCTATAACCTCCATCTGGCCACTCTGGTCATCATAACACTCTGTAATATAATGATGTCCCAAAGTGGGGACATTACATTCCAGCTATTGAGGTGATCTTGTTCTTGTTTTATTTTCTTGTGCATGCTTTAAGTTTCTAGATCTAGAGTAGGAACTCCAAGCAAAGTATTTTTCTTGGATAGATTTGTGGTAGTATTATCATAGATCTAGTGAAGTGTTTATTTGGGTATTGCAAAGTATTTTGTTTTACCGTCTAGATCTACTCACATCCTCTCTATTTTTGTAGCTTTTCTCAGAAGATTTGCAGGTTACCTAAGGGTTTTATGTGAAGATTTCAGATCTAGAAACCATCCATTTCACCCACTTAGAAATCATCCATTTCACCCACTTATCAGTAGGATCACTTCCTTCTTCCCTATTGTTGTGTCCAACAGTGGCAACAAATACTAGGCCGAGGACCGAATCTCTTCAGATATGAGATTGGTGTTACCTTGGACTTCTTCTCAACCTCCCTTCACAAGTGGATCGACTTCCATGAGACCTTTTGATGAGCTCTAGTTCTAGATCATGATGATCGATGACTTGGATTAGGAGCCATCCTCTCTCTCTCCCCACTCCTTGCCCTAGCTTGCTTTGACAACAACAACTTGTATGCTTGATATGGTTTTGATCTTGGTTTTGTATCCACACTACTTCTTGTGTTTCTATTGATTAATTAGTTAGCTCTTTCTTTGCTTTTAGTAGAGTTGTGATAAAAGTTGTGTTTTCATTCCCATTGTTTATTCACATTGGCTCTACTTTTGGATCCAATTGACCAACCTTTTTTTCCCAAGGAAAACTTCACAGGAAAGCCCTTCAAGTACTTCCCCATGATCCATGGATGGTAAACGGGGTAAACCGTTGGCTGTGATTACGGACCCTTACCCCGAGGGGATCAAGAGAGTTGAACACATGATCTCCCCAACTTTGGTAGAGAGATCCCACATCTGGGTCATGACTGCTTGAGCTAACTGTAATGTTCCTGACTTGGTTAGTCTAGGAAACACTGCTAATGTATGTGTAGGATTAATTGTTTATAGCATATAAATGAGCATTCAAATAATAATGACGACAAAAGACTGCAAAGCTTATATTATGAAATCTCCGTGGAGTACAAATGCCTAATGCAGTTGAATAAAATAAATCACTCGACTAGATCAATGACAAAAGGATCTTAACCAAAATACAATAGAAACTAAAACAATAATACCCGATACCCAAAGAATGATGTAGAATGCAATGGATGAGATGAAGAACTGCTACGAATATGACAGCTCGTACGACAACTGCTGCAAGTTTGGAAAGTTCTCTCTGGTGGCTATACCTCTCGAAAATGCCTGGAAACTATCCTAAACAATGCACCCTGCTCTGCCTCACAGTCCTGGTGACTGTCCGGACCTCAACTGGTGTATTTGGTCCTCGGATGGATCCCCCTGGGGGAAATGTGCCCCCTTTGCTCTAGAAAACTGCGCCCTAGTGATTCCACTGTCGGAATCGGCTGATGTGTGTCTCAAACTGATCGCCCAGGTCTACTGTAAAATGGGTTGGAAGGATTTCCTCGGATTTGAAATGATGATTGATTGGGAACCCCGAATGTGTCCTCCCCAAGTGCTGCACTCCCAATGTCTAGAAAGTGCACCCCAGATGATTCCTCTGTTGGAATCTGACGAGGAACCAGGGAAAAGATGCGCCTTGCCTTCCTCTCAACTAGGTCGGAGGGGAATCTATGAACTCTCCATGAAAGGGACAAGTCGATCCACTGAACCTCCTCAAAAGTTGCGCCCTCACCCTGAATGAGTGTGCCCTTGCTGCTGCAACCTGCGAAACTGCTATTGAAGATCGATGGAAGATCTGTGTGACCTCCTTGGTGACTAGGGTGTGTCTCTCAAAATCGAAATCAGCCACTGATGTATTCCTCCTGGAATCCACGGAGCTACCTCTCCTTAGATGTGCCTCTCTCCTCAACGACAAGTCAAAATCTACATCATGATGAATTAGGTCGCTGAACCTTCTCTTATAGCTGCCCGAAACCCTAATTCGATGTTGACTTCTAATTTTAGCTCGTCTGTTCTATTTTTAGCTCAAATTAGCTTAAAAGCGCTTTTAGCCACTTTTAGCTCAATGTCACTTTCCAAATATAACACCTTTGACTGGAGTGACCTCTAGTAACCCTGTTTATCTCTTTTTGGCCCTGGCTATAGTCTAACGGGGCGGTTTAGACCATTAAGCCTCCTCTCTGGAGCTCCTATTTGGAAAGAGACATTACACTAACCCTGACCAAATTTGTGGTCACTTGTTGGACCATGGACATTAATTAAATTATCTTATCTTATCTTTTATCCTGAAATCACAGTTATTGCATCTGAAACTTACCCCTCCCCCCCGTACATAGTATGGCTAGTCTTAGTCTTATTCTCTTTATGAAATCCTTGGTAGAGTTTCTGGAGTCTTCTGTTAGAATCAATAATCAATTCAGTGCTAAATATTAAGACCACTGTTTCCTTTCATTGACAGCTACATTCAAAGCAATCGATTCAGTGGAGAGATACCAACAACATTTGCCAATTTAAAGAAGATGAGAATATTGTAAGTAGCTTTGTCACTTTCTTCTACATTTCTGTTGCATGTAAGTTACAAAATCAAGACAATTGTAATCAAATATACACATGATCTCTATCATCTCTGTGGAAATATTTACTTTAGTGTTTGTTCTGCAGTTCGGCATCTAGCAACAACTTTACTGGAAAGATACCAGATTTTATTGGAAATTGGAGCCAACTAGAGGACTTGTGAGATCACTAATGTGTGAAGTACTGATCATTTTTTGGTTTGCTCACATATAATTGTCCTCAGATGATGACCTGAAGTCAGAAAAATATCTATAGAAAAATTAATACATGAAGATTTTCTGTTTTCGTCTTTCTATGTGTATGCACATGAGAGATAATGTCTTTTAATTGCAGGAAACTTGCAGGGACTTCTTTTGAGGGGCCAATTCCTTCAAGCATTTCAAATTTGAACAAATTAACTAGCCTGTGCGTATGGGTATCCTTTATCTTTTCTTGTTCATTTCACAATGGAAGCAGTTACTTCTGTATGCAATTTACTCGGAACTTCAAGAGTGATGTAATCTCTCATTCAGCAAAGCATTACTTTTCTGTCTTCCAGTTCTTGCTTGTTGCACATGTATACATATTGTGTCTGTGTTCAAGATAATGATCATTATTTTATTGCACTTGTGTTAAAACATTATGCTTTGTATTGCATTATATTCATTCTGATTTACCTGTATTAACTTGCTTTTGTTTAAGCAGCATTATATGTGACATACCTCAAGGTGGCACGTCTCTTTCATTCCTAGAGAACCTGAAGAATCTTACAACATTGTGAGTGATGTCAAGTTGTTTGTGTACATGTGCTGTTTCATGGAAACATTGCTTTGAAGTTTATATGCTTGATATGATGATGTTTTGCTTCTTGTTAACTTATTTCATATTCCATCTTTGATTATTCTTGACAGATTCCTAAGAAACAATATGATTTCTGGGCAAATTCCTGAATACATTGGAGGGTTGGGCAAACTTGAGATACTGTAAGTTAATCTCACAAGCTTATTCGTATTCATTAAACCAGAATATAAATAGATTAAATCTTGTCTCTAAGATTAAAAGCTTTTGCTAAATCAGAGTGTCTTTTATCTCGACTAACATCATTCAAATGCTTGTTGGGAGACCATTGAACCCAACCTGCTACTTATGCAAATGGCAAGGAATGAACAATATAACCAGAGTATACACGTAAGAGAGATGCATAATATATACAGAACTGAATGAATAAGAATTTTTGGTGACAACTTTGGGTTGTGCTTGTTACCCTCTCAGGGGTGGCAACCTTTGGATAACCTCACAATGGTATCATGTACCTGCTTGCATGAGATATCATGCATCTTTTCTCAGATCCATACTGAGTCCTTTCATTCTCCAATTGAGACATGATGCCTGCTCGATGAACCATGATGTGTTTCTTGCAAATGCTCAGATATCACTGCACCTTGATGCTCCAAGTTACTCCATAGATACTCCATGTGTAATACTTACCTAGGCATGATGATATAACCTTCTGGCATGTCGTGAAGTTATGGTTACCTTGCGACTGTTAATTAGAATTCCGTAACATACAAAATCTTATCACTTGCATCGTATTACCCTGAGGAACATCTTATTTGTTAGAAGTGTGTCCACCCTAAGATTACTCGTACTACTAGGTGTTCAAATTGGATAGCGCAATCAACATCCTAAACATATGTAAGCATTTTCCATCTCCCTAAGTATCACTCGTCTCCATCGACATTAAAAGAAATGTCATCTTGTCATTTAATGATCTCTCAAAGGTCAAAATAAAAAGTTAGAGTTAAAGGCCTAAATCAAATAAAGCCATAAAGGCTAAAGAGGTGAAGAGAAAAGAAACAAAGTACAACTACTTCACTATGGTCCCCCCCTTCCAAAGTCTTAAGAGAAAAATGCTTATCTAAAAAAAAAAGGACCTAGAAAAAATGATCAAACGAAAGAAAAAAAAGGGGAAGTGTCTGCAGACCGAAGTAGTAAAACTCCCTCTAGAAGGTTACTATAAAACGAAATTCCTAACTGAAATAAAGTTAGAGGCACAAAGACTAGCCTATGCATGTCTACAACTTTGAGAAGCATCACATGATCATTCCCCCTTCCTTTTCTGTCACTAATTTCATTAATTGCCTATCTCCTATCATTAATTTCATTAATTGACACTTCCAATTGTTTGAAATATTTGTGATCCCACTGATCAGGATATTTACTACGGATCTAGAGTTTTGTCTCACAGATCTGATACATTGGGGGTTTCTGAATGCATTTTATCTGCAGATCTGATACTCCGAAGGTTTCTGGATGCGTTTCAGTTGTGTGCTTGAGATGTTTAGGTTTATTGCATGTGCATGTTGTATATTATGGTTTACACAGTATATAGATTATGCATGTGGAAATAAAGAACATCAACCGCCCAACAATATGTATTATGAGACTCAAGCATGGAAATACAATGATATACTGGAAATATAGGATATGGTCCTCATCTAGATCGCATGGATCGTCACTGGAATACAAGCAAATAACATAAAAATACCCGTGATCAGAAGATGAAGGCAGATCTGATGCATGCACGGATAGATCGACAAAAATAGGCGATCCCAGAGAAATACGGTAACTACTACAAGCTAGAAAACTCGTCGGAATGAGTTGGAATCTGTCCCAATAGAAGCGCCCTTCCTCTAGAATGATACTGATGAGTGTCAGACGATAGATCTCATCTCCGACGCACTGGATCTCGACCCCTGGGGGGTTTGCACGCCTCCTGGGACCCTGGATGCGCCCCAAATGATTCCACCAACGTAATCAGCTGCTATAGGACTCGAAATGATTGCCTCGCCAAATGCAGAACTGGGTTGGAAGGGTTTCCCCGGATCTACTCTGATGCTCCGTCTGCAACCCCAAATATCCTTTCGAAAGAGCTATGCCCTAAATGGCTGGATGGTGCGCCCTGAAGGATTCCACTGTTGGAATCTGATGGAAAGTAGCTCAATCTAAGCGCCCTGGCTGGATCTCAACTGGGTCGGAAGGAAACTGCAATTTGAGCTCTTCCCTCGTGCAACTCTACAAACCCTCAATCTGACTTGTACCCTCACTGGCTGAGCTGCGCACACGGTAACTAGATGCTCCTGAATATCACGATGAAATACCTGGATGGTATCTCCGACGGGCTAGGGTGTCTCTCAACACCGAAACCGATCAATGGTGGTGATTTCCTCCAGAAATCCACAAACCAGTAGAAGTTGAATCTCTTCCTCCGCTGGGAACTCTCAACATCAAATCATAACAATGCATAATGAGGAATTAGGTCAAATTCCTCCCTTTATACCCTTCTCGATCTAATTCACCATTGACCTCACTTAAGCTAGGTGCTTTTCCTCCTAAGGTGAATAATTAATTAATTAAGTCCCCCTTTAGCACCTTTTCGTTCTAATTCTTCGTTGACTTAGGCTTAAGTGACTTTTCCTATGCTTTTGGCTTAATTCATCGTTTATCCACCAAATCACCCTTATTCCTCCATTTTGTTCCTTGTTTGTGCCTGACTATAGTCTAGAGGAACGCATAGACTACTAAGTCACTCCCTGCTGGCCTACTCTTGGGAACGGGACATCACAGTCCTCCCTTCTCGAGATTTCTTGTCCTCAAGCAACATCAATCTTGGGTGTTGCAAAATATGCTCTGCCTCCCATGTGGCATCCTCCACTGGAAGACCCCTCCATCTAACCAAGCACTCCCTGATGACCCTGCTCCTCAATCTGCGCTCTCTCTGCTCTAGTACCTCCTCCAACACTAGCTCCAACTGACCCTCCTCATCCAAGGGTGGCAACTTCTCTGAAATACTAATCTATTGTCCCACGGCCTTTTTAAGGCAAGAGACGTGAAAGACGTTATGAATCTTGCTACCCTTTGGTAGCTCTAGCTCGTATGCCACCTCACCTATCCTCCTGATGACTCTGTATGGCCCGTAAAACTTCAGCTTTAGCTTCTCTGCTCCGCTCCTCATTATGGCTGTAATCGCAGAAAAACCAAATCCCCTACCTCAAAACTGTGCTCGACTCTGTGCCAGTCTACATATATCTTCTGCTGGTTCTGAGCCGACTGCAAGTTCTCCCTCACTGACTGTAGAATCCTATGGCTCTCCTCCACCCAATCCTTGGCCCTCGGGACCCTACTATCTCCAAACACAGTCTCCACAAAGGAGGATGCATCGTATCCATACAATGCCCTGAACGGTGACATCCTGATGGACATATGGTAAGTTGTGTTGTAGCAATACTCACCCATGTGTAACCATCTGATCCATGTGCACTGCTGCCCCCCCACATAGTTCCTCAGATACCTATCCACCCATATGTTGACGATCTCTATTTGTCCATCTGTTTGTGGGTGGTAGCTGGTACTCGTAGCTAGCTCTGTGCCTGTCAACCTGAAAAGCTCCTGCTAAAACGCGCTGATGAAGCACCCATCTCTATCATTGACTATCTGCCTCGGTAAACCATGCAACCAGAATACATCCCTAAAAAACAACTCTGCTACCTGTATGGCCTTGTAGTCTGTGGGTATGGCAAAGAAATGTGCAAATTTGGTCAGTCTGTCGACCACCACAAAAATATAGTCCTTGCCCTGCACTCTAGGAAGGCCTGTAATGAAATCCATAGAAATGCTCTCCCATTTCTGCTCTGGAATGGGTAGAGGCTGTAGCAGCCCTGCGGGGTGTGTCTGCTCGAACTTGTTCTGCTGACAAGTCATGCACTCTCGGATGTGTTGCAACACATCATCCTTGAAACCCTTACATGAGAATCTCTCCCTGATCTGCCTATATGTTTTCAAGTACCCCTGATGCCCTGCTGTAGGCGAATCATGACACACCTTCAGAATTTTTCCCTTCAGGGTCGATTCTGGAACCAAGTAGATCTGGTCCTTGTAGAAAATGATGTCATCAAGAACCCGGTATCTATCATCAACCACCTATCCATCCATCACCTCACAAGCAAATTTGTTTTTGGAGTATTCCAACAAATGAGCTTTCCAATCTGTACAAATGTCCATCATCGAACATCCTGTTGGCCTCCTGGACAAGGCATCTGCTACGATATTCCTTTTTCCCTTGACATACTTAATGTCAAAGTCAAAGGCTTGGATCTTTGAGACCCACTTTTGCTGCCTCTCACTGAGGTCTTTCTGATCAAGGAAATACTTGAGACTGTTATGATCAGTCTTCATTACAAATCTGTTGCCTACAAGATACTTCCTAAATTTGGTTAAGGCATGCATGATCGCTAGAATTTCTTTGTCGTAAATAGGAAAGAGTCTCTCCGGCTCGTTGAGCTTTCTGCTCTCAAACTCAATGGGGTGGCCCCCCTGCATCAAAACTGCTCCAATCCCCACTCCTGATGCGTCGAACTCTAAGACAAATGGCTGTGAGAAGTTTGGAAGGGCTAGAACAGGGCATGTGGTCATAACCTTCTTCATTTTGTCAAATGTCTGTTGTGACTCCTTTGTCCAATGAAAAGCACCCTTCTTGGTCAAGTCTGTGAGTGGTGCTCCTAACTGTGAAAAGCCCTTGACGAACCACCTATAGTAACTACATAACCCAAAGAATCCTTTTAGCTCCGTGAGGTTCTTGGGCATTGGCCAATCCAAAATGGTCCTGATCTTTTCCTGATGAACCTGTACTCCCTGCTCACTGATGATATGCCCAATTACAGTAGTTCTCTCATGCCAAATTCACATTTGGATTCCTTGGCATATAATGACTGTGCCTGCATAATATCCAAGACCTCCCCCAAATGTGTTAGATGCTCATCCCATGTCTTGCTGTAGATCAATATATCATTGAAGAATACCAAAAGGTATTTCCTCAACTGTCCTCTAAAGATGTGGTTCATGCAAGACTGGAAGGTGGCTGGTGCGTTGGTCAATCCAAACGACATGACCAAGAACTCAAAGTGTCCGAAATGGCATCAGAATGTTGTCTTCTCAATGTCTTGCTCCCTGATGCTAATCTGATGGTATCCTAACCGTAGATCAATCTTCATGAAGAAGATTGCCCCATGTAGCTCATCCATAAGCTCATCTATGCGTGGAATGGGGTACCGATTCTTAATTGTTTTCTTGTTGAGCACTTTGTAATCGATGCACATCCATAACGTGCCATCCTTCTTTAGTACCAGAACGACTGAAGATGCAAAAGAACTCACGCTGGGCCTGATGTGCCCCATAGCGAGCAATTCTTTGATTGCTTTCTCAATCTCGTCCTTAAATTTCTTGGGGTGCCTATAGGGTGCTGTAATCACCGGTGTAGCCCCTGCCTCTAACTCAATCATGTGCTCAAAACCCCTGTCTGGCGGTCTCCCTGGTGGTATCGGCCCAAATACTGGCTCATACTGACCCAAAAGCTCTCTGATCTGTGGATGGTAATGCTCCCTACCCTCTGAATCCTTTCACGTGGTGATCAAACACTTTGCTGCGTAAGCCACATCACCGTGACGAAAGATCCGCTCCATCCTCTTTGTCGATACGGCTCGAGGTGCCCCTGTAGACATGCCTCTCAGCACAACTCTTAATCCACTGGCATCTCTGAAGCTCATGGTCAACGTCTGATAGTTGAACCCAATCTCCCCCAATGAATATAACCACTGTACCCCTAACACGACGTCAGTATTTGACAGGTCAACTACATAGAATGTGTCTGTCAAGTTGTAGTTGCCTAGTTTGACCTCTAAGTCAAGGATCATATCCAAACATGTCACCGTGTATCCATCTTCCACTGTGACATGGAATCCCTCAAACTCCTCCGTGCGTAACCCCCTCCTGGCTACTAAGGACGCGTCTATGAAGTTGTGGGTGGCCCCACCATCAACTAAAGTTGTCATGCGTTGCCCCTGTACAAGGCCCTTGATCCTGAGAGTGTTGTACCTGGGTACTCCTGAAAGGGTGGCTATGGTTCCCCTTTTCACCTCTCTATGAGGTTTTTCCTCCTCCTTGGGCTATGCCCTTGCTAGTATTTGAGGTTTCTTCGACTGCTGCTCTGGCTCATGAGTGGTCTCAGTCTCTGAATCACTGTCTGTCGGTGCCTCAATATCCCCATCCTCCTCCTCACTACGTAATTCCACTTCAATGTAGTAGATTTGTCCTTTTCCCATGCATCTATGCCTTGGGACCCACGGGTCTCTGCAAGAGAAGCAAAGCTTCTTCTTCATCAACTCCCGTCTCGTATCGTCATCCAACTTGTGCTTGCCCTTCCATTCCCTTTGAGGATTCTTCTGATCCTTGTCTCTCTGTGGTACAAAGGGTTTGGTAAAGGGTTTAGTTTTTGGCACGAAGTCCGCCAAATCTCTAGTGCGTCAGATGGCATCCTGCAAGGTGTGAGGCCGGTATGCCTTCACCCATCCTCTCAAGGGTTCCGTGAGCCCTTCTGTGAATAACATGATCAACCGGGGCTCGGATATATCTGTCACTGCCACTGCTACCCTCTGAAACTCTGAGATGAATGTTTCTACTGTGCCAGTTTGTCTCAACTGGGCTAGCTCTCTGAAATGGAACTCTGGATCCCTCCTGTCAAATCTATCCATGAGTCTCTCTGTGAACTCTCTGTAGGAGGTGATGCGATCGTGGCCCAAGGTCACCAATCTGTGATACAACCACTCGTGTGCCTCAACCTCCAAGTGTAAGGTAGCGAAACTGATGGCTTCCGACTCAGTCATCTGGTTGAGCTTGTAGTAGGTGTCTAGCTTCTGTACCCAAGCTCTGGCGGTGCATTTGGAGGATCTGTCGAAAGAAGGTATGGTGAGTTTACCAACTTTTCGAATGAAATCAATGTTATGCCACTGCTGCTGCTGCGACCCTCCTCTCTATGGCTCTCTGGGGCGGTTCCTAAGTCTGAGTCCACAATACTCGACTAAGGTCATATCCTGATGGAAGTCACGGCCCAATGCTGCATACTCCCTCCGATACTCTGCAATGTCCTCTGCGTGAGTGGGTGGTCTCTGTGTTATCTGCATCTGTGCTGCTACCGGGGGTGCCCTCTGGAAACTGGGAAACAAAGGTCAGGGAATCCTACTCGCAGAGGTGTATGTGCGAGTGGGTGACTGGGGTCTACTACCTGCCCCTGAGTTCTCCTGTGCTGCATGTGGGGCTTGTGTGCCCGAAATGTCCACCATATCCAATCTATCAGCCACCTGAGCTAAGGACTGAGACATGGTCCTCTGACTAGCTAACATATCACAGATAACCTACATGAAGGATGCCTCGGGTTCCAAGGGGGCCTTACCACTGCCCTCTGGTCACTCATACATGTCCCCTAGAAACCTCTCAGCCTCATGCTCTTCTCTTCTCTCTGCTTCTCTGTGTGCCTCTTCCTCTTCATCTGAACTAGGAGGGAAAGGAGGAAAGTTAGGCCTAGGCCTTCTTTCCCTGCACCGATCGTAAGTGATATATTCGTCACCTACGTGCTCACGACCATCTGGTTCTTCTGCTGTACTCATTGTCTTTAGTCACAGGCTGACAGGACTAAAGCTCTGATGCCGCTGAAATATCCCCGATCCCACTGATCAGGATATTTACTACGGATTTAGTGTTCTGTCTCGCAGATCTAATACACTAGGGATTTTTGAATGCGTTTTATCTGCAGATATGATACTCTGGGGGTTTCTGGATGTGTTTCAGTTGTGTGCTTGAGATGTTTAGGGTTATTGCATGTGCATGTTGTATATTATGGTTTACACAGTATATAGATTATGCATGCGGAAATAAAGAACATCAACCGCCCAACAATATGTATTATGAGACTTAAGCATGGAAATACAATGATATACTGGAAATATAGAATATGGTCCTCAACTAGATCGCATGGATCGTCACTGGAATAAAATCAAATAATATAAAAATACCTGTGATCAGAAGATGAAGGAAGATCTGATGCATGCACGGATAGATCAGCAAAAATAGGCGATCCCGGAGAAATACGGTAACCGCTACAAGCTGGAAAACTCGTCCGGAAGGTTCTACCCGTCAGAATGAGCTGGAATCTGTCCCAATAGAAGCACCCTGCCTCTAGAATGATACTGATGAGTGTCGGACGACAGATCTGATCTCTGACGCACTGGATCTCGACCCCTGGGGGGTTTTCACGCCTCTTGGGACCCTGGATGCACCCCAAATGATTCCACCAACGGAATCAGCTGCTATAGGACTCGAAACGATCGCCTCGCCAAATGCGGAACATGGTGGGAAGGGTTTCCCTGGATCTGTTCTGATGCTCCGTCTACTACCCCAAATGTGCTTCCGAAAGAGCTGCGCCCTAAATGGCTGGATGGTGCGCCCTGAAGGATTCCACCTTCGGAATCTGATGGAAAGTAGCTCAATCTAAGCGCCCTGGCTAGATCTCAACTGGGTCGGAAGGAAACTTCAATCTGAGCTCTGCCCTCGTGCAGCTCTACAAACCCTCAATCTGACTTGCGCTCTCACTAGCTGAGCTACGCACACGATAACTGGATGCTCCTAAATATCACGATGAAATACTTGGATGGTATCTCCGATGGGCTAGGGTGTGTCTCTCAACACCAAAACTGATCAATGGTGGTGGTTTCCTCCAGAAATCCACAAAACAGTAGAAATCGAATCTCTTCCTCCTCTGGGAACTCTCAACATCAAATCGTAACAATGCATAATGAGGAATTAGGTCAAATTCCTCCCTTTATACCCTTCCCGATCTAATTCACCATTGACCTCACTTAAGCTAGGCGCTTTTCCTCCTAAGGTGAATAATTAATTAATTAAGTCCCCTTTTAGCACCTTTTCTGAATAATTAATTAATTAAGTCCCCTTTTAGCACCTTTTCGTTCTAATTCTTCGTTGACTTAGGCTTAAGTGACTTTTCCTATGCTTTTGGCTTAATTCATCGTTTAGCCACCAAATCACCCTTATTCCTCCATTTTGTTCCTTGTTTGTGACTAACTATAGTTTGTTATCCCCGATTTCTAGGGATAACTAGGAGATCATGTCTCGAGGCCCACAGGTCCTAGACATGGAGTACCGAGAGCAGGATTGACCTGAGCATGGCCCTGGAGGGCCCATGTTTCTTCTTCTTCATCAGACTTATCCTATTAGCAGCAGCAACACCCATCACCTTTGGCTTGGACTTTTATCGGAGAAGACTCTTGCTCCATGAGGTAAATGGTCCAGGTATCATGGTATGTGTCATGTTTGATCATTATAACTTTCAGATATATGTATCAGACTCCTTTCATTTCTGATGACTGCTTGGATCTTACACTAATCCACTTGACCATGGTTGGGGGGATTGACGGAGTACCCTAG
>WSFP011394704.1:0-27502 GCA_009831015.1 Picea engelmannii
TGAAGATTTCAAGAAGGCTAAGTCGCCTACCTTCGATGGAGATATAAAGAAAGGAGAAGAAGTTGAAGCATGGTTGTTCGGTTTGAAAAAGTAATTTTGTCTACATAATTACTCCGAGAATACTAAGGTGAGGATCACCATTTTTAACTTGAATGGTGGAGCTTCCATTTGGTGGGAAGACTTGAAGGAAATCAAGGGAGTAAAGGAAAGAAAGTTGACATGGGAACAGTTTGAGAAATATATTTGAAAGGATTATCTATCAAAGAAGTATTATGATGAAAAAATAAAGGAATTCCATGAGCTTATCTTGGGACAAATTACCATGGATGCATATACCAAAAGGTTTATGGAATTTTTGAGGTATGTCCCTTACCTCAAGGATGAGAAAGTGAGAGCGCATTATTTTAGCAGTAGGTTAGCACAATCCTACCAGGATCAAATTGAGTTCGACAAACTGAAGACATTGGAGGAAACTATTTGGAAGGCTAAGTGTTGTTATGATTATTCTAAGCATAAGAAAGATCCTTCAAAATATTGGAAGAGGAAGGAAAAGTGTGGATTCCATTAGAAGGGACTGAAATCCTTTCCATATAAGAATTATAGGAAAGGTGTACAGCTTGGTCATCCAAGCAAAAGTGTACATAATAAAACTTTTCCATCTCACAATGGAAATAAACCAGCAGAGCAAGAAAGAGAAAGAGCGGAGGAGCCTAAGAAAAGACCATTTCAATGTTGGGGATGTGGATAACCACACCTATTTAGGGATTTTCCCCATAGACAACATGACAATAGGAGGGTGTATAATGTGCAAGAGGAAACTAAAATCAATGATGTAGCTAGAAGGATGCCGAGAATTTATGCAGCTATAGAGAATCGACAAGAATACCACCAAACCCCTATGATGCAATTGGAAGGTATTATTTATAATCAACCTATTTCTATTTTAATTGACCTATTTTATAACCTTAGTTACATTTCACCTCGGGTTGTTGAAGCATGTTCATTATAGAGAAAGAAACATGTAAGAGCATGGTTGGTCCAATTAGCCACTGGAACAAAGAGGAAAGTGGTTGAGTTGATCAAAACATATCTAATTGAAATGGATGGACTACAGACTCGGGAAGCCTTGAATATACTACCCCTAGGTTCATATGATGTATTGTTAGGAATGGATTAGCTATATTCCCACAAGAAAAGGTTGAATTTCTATGAGAAGGTTTTGGAATGAGAAGATGAGGAGGAAAATGAAATGAATTTACAAGGAATTTGGAAGCTAGTTTCAGTAAGGAAAATATCGGTGTTGCAGCTCAAAACGTTTAGTATAAAATGACATCCATTGTGTGCTATAAAATTTCTTAAATCAACATAGAGAAAAGAGATGGAGGTTGAATATCACCCAGTGCTATGGTAATTCAGAGATGTGTTTCCAGAAGAAGTTCCTAGACTATCTCTGAAAAGAGATCTTGATTTATCAATAGATCTTGTACCTGGAGTAGTACCAACATCAAAAGCTCCTTACAGGATGAGCACACCATAGTTGGTGGAGCTGTAGGTGAAACTAAAGGAAATGTTGGATAAGGGTTATGTCAGGATGAGTGTATCTCCATGGGGAGCACAAGCCTTGTTTGTCGAGAAGAAGTATGGTACCTTAAGACTATGCATTGACTATAGGTAGTTGAACAAGATGACCATAAAGAGAAAATATCATTTTCCTGGGATAGATCACCTCTTTGATCATCTCATAGGAGTTGCAGTCTTCTCAAAGATTGATTTGAGGTCAAGATATCACCGGGTCAGAATCAAGGATGATGACATCCACAAGATAGCCTTTAGAACAAGGTATGTGCACTATGAGTTTGTGGTGGTCCCATTCAGACTCACAAATGCACCAGCTACATTCATCTATTTGATGAATAAAGTGCTCGCAAAATATTTGGACAATTTAGTCTTAGTATTTGTGGAAGACATTTTGGTGTATTCCAAGAATAGATAAGAGCATGAAGAGCATCTCAATATGGTGCTACAATTGTTAATAGGGCACCAATTGTACTTTAAGTTCAACAAGTGTGATTTATTTCAAAGGGAAATCCAGTATCTAGGCCACGTAATCTCAACACGGGAAGTGGTCGTGGAACCCAAAAAGATTAAGGCAATCATTGATTGTCCTACCCCTAGAAATGTGAAAGAATTAATATCCTTCATGGGATTGGCAGGTATTACAGGAGGATCATAAAGGGATTTTCCAATATTGTTAATCATATTACCTCACTACAAAGAAAAGGGAATAAATTTGTATGTTCACTAGAGTGTGAAGATAACTTCCAATAGCTGAAGCATATATTAACTAATGCCCATGTTATGAAGATCACAGACCTAGAAAAGGATTTCCTAGTTTCCACAGATGCGTCCAAAGAAGGACTCGGTGATTTAGATTTAGCAGCAATCATCCATGTGTTGAATATGTGGAGGCATTATTTGCTCGAGAGAATATTTTTCTTAATGAAATACCATTGTGGTCTAAAGTATTTATTCGAACAACCAAGGTTGAATGCTAGATAGTCCCGGTGGATGGCACTGATCAACAAGTTTGATTTTGAAATCAAGCACATAAAAGGATAGGAAAATATAGTGGCAAATGCGCTAAACTGAAGTGTATAGACTATACACTTATCAACAACAAGTGTAGGAGAGTATGACATCAAGAAGAGGATTAAGACCCTCTTACAAGAAGATGAGTTTTTCACTCAAGTGAAACAAGGGTTACAATGAGAATCCAAGTAAAATAAGTATGAAGGGTATCAACTTGGAACATATGATTTATTCTTGTATAACGGAAAAATGTATGTTCCTAATTCAACATATTTGAGGTGTCTAATTATAGATAAGTTCCATAGAATACCATATATATGTCACCCTGGCTACCATAAAATGGTTACAACAGTAAGAAAATTGTATTATTGGCCTGGAATGAGGCAAGACATTTCCCAATACATTGTTAAATTCACAGAGTGTCAGTAGGTAAAATTTGAGCACATATGTCCTACAAGTTTATTGCAGCCCCTACCTATTCCTAAATGGAAATGAGAAACAATTTCCATGGATTTCATTACTGGTTTTCCAAGGACAATTCAGCAACATGATGTGATCATGGTTGTATTGGATAAGATGAGAAAGGAAGCTCATTTTATTCCTATTAAGTCTACCTTCAAAGAATTGGATGTTGCTAATGTTATTATAAAGGAAATTATTAGACTACATGGCTTGCCCAAGACCATAATTCTGGATAGAGATGTCAAGTTCACCTCAAGTTTTTGGAAAATATTGTTTGCAGGCTTGGGAATGCAATTGGAATTTAGTATATCCTACCATCCTCATAAATATGATCAGACTGAAAGAGTGAACAAAATATTAGAGGACATGTTGAGGATGTATGTTATGCATCATTCCAAGTAGTGTGAAGAGTATCTACCCTTGGTAGAATTTTCATAAAACAACAGTTATCAGGAATAATTGAAAATGAGCCCATTTGAGGTTCTGTATGGCAGAAAGTGTAGGGTTTCAATCAGTTGGGATGGTCCAATGGATAGAATCACACTATGACCAAAATTGTTGAAGGACATGGAGCAGGCAATGGTTAATATGAGGCAGAATTTGAAAGTAGCTCAGGACATACAAAAGCGCTATGCAGACAACAAGAGAACTAAGAGAGAGTTCAAAGTAGGAGACCATGTGTATCTTCAAGTGAAACCCTAGAGAAGTTCTATGAGAATGGGAATGTGTGTGCTAAAGAGGAATTGATGAAGCATGATTGGCATAGTGGTTGGGTAAGTTGGATCTGAGTTGTTTTAGTGAAGAAAAAAGGAATATTGTTTAACCAGATAAATTATGCTTGCTAAGCATAAATGCACATCTTCCAGTGTACCTGATCTAAATGGAGCCACGTGACAAGTTATGGAAGGTCAAGGAATTGGTTGAAGCCATTAATGGCTATTGATGGATTGGTATCTTGAAGGAGGAAGGGGCCAATTGAAAAAATTGACAGTTGAATGCCACAAACTTACCCTTTCAGAATATGATCAATGAGTTATGGGTTGTGTCTACAGGAGGACCACAGGAATCTTGAGAGGATAGGAGGAAGAAGAGACCAAAGGTGGAAAAAAACACCATAAAACGACAATCGGTAGAGTAAAAAAGGAGGAGAGGGTGCATGCACACACATACCAACAAAGAAGAGTTAATCCAAGATAAAACCAGTAAATCAATATACTCAAAGGGAAAGGTGTCAAAAATATAGGTGTTTGTGAGTGCAAATTGAGGAAGAGAAGAAAGTGGAAGGTTTCCTTGAAGAAAATAGGAAACTCATGTAATTTGAGATTGATCATCATGAAGTAGATAAGACTCAGATCCATACTAGATTAAAAGGACTACAACTTGGTGCTACTAAAAAAAAAATGATAGTAGTAAGGGGAGGCTGATGAGGGACTATTTAGCAGAGAAGGGACTCCCTTGTGTAGAGGAAATCTAGTTGAGAAACCACCTGTTAAACCTATAGATTCTCTAAGCCCTGTGGGTGTTGGAGTTACTTCACACACACCTAGGATTTATTTTTCCTAAGGTTTTTATTTTTTTATTAGTCATAATTAGTCATTATCCAGTCTCTTATATTTTAGGAGAGAAAATTCCACCTAGAGAATATTCTCTTTCAGTTCACACTTCAGTTTGACTAGTTGAGTTGAGTTTAGGTGTTGCATTGGGATCATCACCATGCAACATTGGGATCATCACCATGTTAATTCGACCTTGCCTTGGTATCATCACCAGAGTGGCGCATTATCTTTGATTCCTTGAGTTAACTTCTCACTACATTCTATTTAGTCAGATAATTGAAGACTAGTTGACTAGTTAACTCAACTAGGTGGCAGTTCACTCCCGTAACTGCCTGAGAGACTAGAATAGGTGGCAGTTCACTCCCGTAACTATTGGTGTGTGTCCAGATCACTCTAGACCACCACTATGGTGACTTGGTTCACCTCAATTCGAACTCATTGAGTTATACAGAGTATATCATGTGTAAATTATTCATTATTGACAACGGTTAATGAGAATTCTTTCCATTCTTTCTCTCCTTCTTCTTATTTTTCCAATTCTCTCTGCAAATGTGTGTATCATTATTTAGCTATATCTATTCTGTGCAGGTTCAACACATTTACAGTGAGAAGGTGAAACTCATGTTGTTTCCAGCGGAGGAAGGAGAGTAACCTTCTTGGATCATATTAAGCTTGGAGTCCAGCTAAATAATTCCCCTTCTGGTATCATGGCTTGCCACAGGGTTGGAATATCGTAGGAAGGAATTCTAAAGTAAGGCCTAAGGTTGGGTGGAAAGGAATCCTCTCTGAGTTAGTTGGTATTGGAAATTTACCTTGATTAGATAAGTGCATAAATTGATTTGTTCAATTGTGTTTAAATGTTATAAACAAATATTGTCTTATTTCAATAGGAGATGTAATTGCTCGTGATAAATGAATTAAATAATGAGAGCTTGAAATATTTTTGTTATGGTTTTAGTTGGTATGATAAGTCATGAAAAATAACAAGTAAGAACAGTCTATGACCCTATTAACCTTGTAGATTTAAAGGAAAGTTTGCAGGACATGGAAAAAAGAATCATTTGACTAGTGATGTGAAAGTCTTGTTGATCATAGAGATTTCTGTGAAAAATGAAAGGCCTTAAGTCCTATGGAAGTTTTGTTCCTTATGTGGAAATATTGCAAGATGTGAAATAACTTCATTTCCAGTTAAGTTAAAAGGTTTTTGATGGTCTTGGGGAGGTTTTCCAACTCCTAAAGACTCTTTGAAACCCTTACAAAACCCTGAAATTTGACTAAGTCCCAAATAGGTGTGTTAGACAGAGGAGAAATCCAATATTGAGTTAGGAACACTCATAGTCATTGATTCGGAAGGGTGAGTGAACCTCATCCCTTCATCGGGGAGGAATTATCGATGTGAACGAACGAGTGTCATCACTTGTATAAAGTACGATGACAACAATCAAATCCTCGAGATGGGATGAGAATCGTTGATTTGTCAGGATAGGTCTTGATGAGATATGGATCATTGATGCGATATGCATCATCATCATGGATAGAGAATCAATGAGTGAAAGTTGAGCCAGAAAAGCGTCGATGATAATAAAGGCTTGAGGATTGATGAGAGTCACCGATCTGTGTGTAGGAGAAAGTCACTTTGCGTCGTAGATCATTATACATCCTAGTTAAGAGATAAATGGAAATGATGATGTCATGATGACATGGCATGCCAAATCGATAGTCAGCGTGTCCTTATTGGAAATATGTGTCACTAGGGGAGTGATCGATATATTTGAGTGGTCTCTAGCAGAGTTAGAAGATTAAAATGCTACAACCATAATCGAGATCGTCAGATCTAGATATTGTTAGATCTTAGTCGTTCGTAAAAATATGACATGATTCGATCCAGAGGTGTGAATGGGAATGAGTGTAGAAAATGATGAGGTTGAAAGGTTTAATGACAATCGTTTATCATTAGGAAAGAAAGATGGAATATCATCCATGAATCCTTGTGGGTCCCACTTGTTCAATGTGAGGGAAACTAAATACTTGGACATTATTCGACATGGAAGTTGGGAACATCGACACAAATTGAGTCGTAGGAGGATAGAAATGAGAGTCGTTGGATGTGGGAATGGTATGTTGGGTGGGTCATCATTAGAACATTCAACGTTGAATGTTTATCGCTCCAAAAGAGCGAAGGTCCAACGATGATGAAAGGTTTTTATGAAGTTGAAAATACGATATGGCGGAATAGATGACTACTATGTTGATGCCACATCGGATTGCATGAATATAAGGAAGCGACATGGATGCCACGAGGCATGAGAGTGGATTTTGACCATGACGACCTAAAAGCTTCAAGAGGCAGTAAATTTAGATTTTGAAGTCGAAATTGATCGAAATCACAGTCGTTGGAAAGCTCCCTGCAGGTGGAATCCATCTTTATTTCGTAAAAGTGTGCAAATCCTATCATATCTCAAATGGTGAGAAGAGGATTTCTCACTTCAATGATTGGTGAATCCACTAGCTAGTCATGGAAAACAAAGAGAGGAAAGTTGACATCCCACCAGCCTAATTGAAGGTTAGGAGGTCGGTGTGTTACAAAGTGGTATCAGAGACAAGTTCAAACTATGGGCTTGAATGGGTCACCAAGGCCACTTGAAACCATCTAAAAAAAATTTTATTGATTGTCTAGTATGCATGATTTAATCGGTAATGTAATTACAAATGATAGTTGTTGTTTTATCACATAGGATGTACTGAAAGGAAGCATAGGTGAAAGTTACAAAATGTTATGGATGACACCTTGTACCTCAGAGATGAAGAGTTTGATCTATAGAGGGATAGAGAAACCCCTCCATATTTGATCGCCAATGTTAGAATTATGAAGGAAGACAATGAGAGGATTTTGAGATCCCACGATGATTAGGCAGAGTTGAATGAAGTACTACTACAAAACTTGCCTGAAATCCATAAAAATCTACAGCAAGGCCCAAGTAATGCAGAGTTGAAGAGGTTGGAGAGGTTAAAAACCCCTTCAAATGCTCAGAAGAATGGATTGTCTCACAACGACATGGAAAAGAGTTATTCCAAGAAAAGGCATCTATATGCCAAGAAGGGAAGATCAGGTGGAAGTGTTTCCACCAATTCATCTAGCAGGAAAACTACTTCACTAGAGAATTCCAGTAGTGGAACAGAGTCAAGTGTCCCAAAGAATAAAAAGAGGAATAATTTTCATAGTTCTTTAACTAAATAATTCAAGAAGGCTAAGTTTCCTACCTTCGATGGAGAGATAAATAAAGGATAAGAAGCCAAAGCATGGATGTTCAATTTGAAGAAGTACTTTCAGGTACACAATTACTCCAAGAATACTAAGGAGAGGATTGTCATTTTTAACTTGAATGGAGGAGCTTCAATTTGGTGGGAAGACCTCAAATAAATCAAGGGAGTAAAGGAGAGCAAGATGAAATGGGAACGGTTTGAGAAATATTTTTGAAAGGATTATCCATCGGAGAAGTATTATGATGAAAAAATAAAGGAATTACATGAGCTTAAGTTGGGACAATTTACCATGGATGCATATGCCAAAAGGTTTATGGAGTTATTGAGGTATGTCCCTTACCTCAACGATGAGAAAGTGAGAGTGTAATTCTTTCTCAATGGGTTACCATAGTCCTACCAGGATCGAATTGAGTTCAAAAAAATGAAGACATTGGAGGATACTATTTGGAAGGCTAAGTGTTGTTATGATCAATCTAATCATAATAAAGAGACTTCAAAAGACTCAAAGTGGAAGGACAAGAGTGGATTCCAGAAGAAGGGATTCAAATCCTTTCCCTACAAGAATTCCAGGAAAGGTGCATAGTTTTTTCAACCAAGCAAAAGTGTACATCAACAAAATTTTCCATCTCAAAGTTTAAATAAGCCGGCAGAGAAAGAAAGAGAAAGAGAAGAGGATCCCAATAAAGGATTGTTGCAATGTTTGGGATGTGGAGAACCACACCCACAAACAACATGACAATAGGAAGGTGTATTGTTGAAACACACACTGATACTGAGAAGGGGGGGGGTGAATCAATGTCTGGATATTTTGGCTACTTTTCACCCCTTCATTTAATTAACACAAATGGTAACTTTTACTAATTGATTTTCATACACCAAATTAGACAGTTATTTTTGTATTAATATTATGGAGCGATGGAAACCAATTTTAAAATTCTACGACATGTGTTTTGTGCAGAACATACTTAATTAGTCGACATACGAAAATTTTTCCCAGAAGTTGTGCGAGGTGGATGGTACATATGATTTTTGAAATCAACTTGCCCAGAGTTTTCTTTCATCGTCGGATGCCAGATCAACTTTAGTACATTTTACCTTTTCATAAATGTATAAATCGACCTCTATATATATTTCCTTTGTTGGTGACTAGTTAAACTCAACTTGTAAACATTTTAATTGATGGTGGATATTAAAATCGACTCCCTTTCAACTACTAGTCACTAAAGATTCAACTTGGTATCACCCTTTTTCATATTTCCTTTCTTATTCGACCGACAGACATCTTTTGGTCGACTCAACTAGAATAAATTTGACTTGAGTAATTCTATTTCGGTAGACCCAACTTGCTTCAGCCTCGACCTAACTTGATTTAAGTTTACTTTGACTTCGACCTTTGGGGAAATTTAGTTTACTTCTTCCTTGGACAAACTCAACTTAGAAGAAAACTAACTTGAGTAATTTGACTTTGGTCATCCTGACTTTCTTTGGCTGACTTTTATTTCCTGAATCAATTTTATTTGACTTCGAACTTCGAGATGATTTACTTCACTTCTACTTGGACCGACATAATTTCTTCGACTTTGAATTCTTATACGTATCCGACTTCGACCTTCGACTTCTTCGCCCTCTTCGATTTCGACCTTCGATCTCTTTGACTTCAACATTCGACTTCTTCAACTTTTTGTTGAGATGTTTAGACCAAAATTCTTGATACCTTCTACATTTTGTTTGAATTCTACCTTCGGATTTTTCAATTTTAACTTCCTCAACTTTTTGTAGAGATATTTTTACAAGAATTCTTGATATCTACTGCATTTTATTGAAACACTCGACTTTGATCCTTTCTCACATTTAGTTAGTATACTTGACCCATTTAATTGTTTCAACTCAACTTAAGGTTTGACTGGTCAAGAAAATTATTTCCTACTTGACTTAAGGCTTGATTGGTCGAAACTTTTCTTATTAAGACTTTTATACCAAACTTATTAACTTTTTGACTTGTATGGATCCATATTGGATTCTCAATTTACTCTTTTTTTCTAGGCAATTTTTTTTTTGCATGGATGTTAATAACACATTCCACCATAGACCATATTTCCACTAGGATGAGTGCATCAATTTCATACAATATATTTAGTCAATATTATCCTTCTATTGACATTCAAGTCACCTTCATAACATTATGTCCAATATTGGCAATTCTTGACATTCAAGTCACCTTCATAACATTATGTCCAATATTGGAAATGCTTCTCAAACCAATCAATAAATGATACTTCGCCTATCTATCAAGGTTGACATCAATGAAAACCAAATTTCCAACAATCTCCCCCTTTTTATTGATGGATACCTTAGTAAAACAATCTTACTCCCCTTGTGAATGTATTATGTATTTTGATTCCTATGAGTTGACTTTGTTTTACTCTTTATATCTACCCCTTTGACAACAATGACAAAGGGAATTTTTCTCTTCTCCCCCTGAGATGATGTTCCTCCTGAGATGATGCTTCTATCATAGTCATTTTATTCTGTAGTAACCAACTTCAACTTTTACCTCTTTAGAAACAAGACTTAAATTGGTCATAGTATCTTATGATGTAGTGTTGCTTCAAATACTTTGAGACATGAAACTTTTAAGCTCTAGTCCTCTTCTAACTAGGTTGCTTCAATGATACACTACATATCATTTAATCATCATTTTTTTTTACTTAAAGAGTGTGCCAAGATTTATACAAATGTTTATCAAGAACTACCTTCACTTTCTTCTAGACTGCTCCTAATTTCTTCATGATGCTATTCATCTAAGTAGTTGTTTCATCAATGGATTATGTTGCAACATAGTGAATCATCTCACTAGAAGATACTAAGGATTATAGGAAACAAGACTTAATCTCACCTACTATCCTTCAAATGTTTCCTTTTTACGGTTTCTTCTATGTTTTAATTATCATAAGATCATCATCAGGTACAACCTTAATTATTTTATGAATCCTTCTTCCTTCCTTCAATTCATCATTTTCTTTTGATGGGGAATTTAGTAGCTCATCAGTTGGAAAACTTCCAAAATCTTCTTTGCTGAATTCTATTATTTGGTCATCATCATCACTATTTTGTACAACATAATGTTATTCATTTTCTTCTTTGAGATTTTTTGTTTGTATTTTTCTTTCATTGACTAATGGACTCTTGATTTTCTCAATATTATCAAGATGTATAGTTGTTTCATATTCTTCTTTAGGAACTTTTTGAATTTGATCAACTTTATCTACAAAATTATGATTTTCACTTTTCTTATTAGAACTTTCACCCATCATTCCTTTATTATAAACCTCATCAAATTTAGGTATAATATCTTCATTCTCTTGGAGATTTGTCTTTTTTGAATCTTTGTAGCTTTGTTATGATCTCTTTCTCCAAATATTTCCATGAGGCACTCTCTTTGTTGGACCTTTCCTTTCTAAATTTGTCTTTTGAGATTTTTCCTTTCCTATTTTCTTCCTTTGTAGTCAACTGGATCTTCAAGGTTTCTTCAATTTATTTAGATTCCTCAAGTTGAGTCTTTAGAGTGTTGACCAATTATTTTGTTTCTTCTAAGTCTTATGTACATTTATTGAATTCGTCATACGTCTTCAATCTGTTCATTTATTTTGTTAGATTAGCAACTTCGGTCTTCAATATTTTGATCTCTTCTTCTTTGTATTCTAGTAGAGTCTTTTTTTCTTTCTCTTCATGGTTGTTATATTTATCTAACTATTGTAGTAGCAACATATATTTATTTTGAAGTTTCTCCAACTCTTCTAAAGTGAACATAACTGTGTATTCAAGCTAGTCAAGAACATCCTTAGTAACTTCAATATATAGACAATTTCCTGGTTCCATATTAATCACTTCAAATGTAGCTACAACATCAATCTTAAAATCCAATGGTTTTTCTTTAGTAAATACTGAGGTATTAATCAATTCCTTTATGTAGTAGTATTCTCTGTTGATGACTGGGGTTTGCATCAATTATTTGATGGAATTGTCCTCTTCTGTGTTTTTTTCTTTATTCTGATTAGAATTCTCTTTATTTGTATTTTGTTCTTCAATCTGATTAGATTTCTCCATTTTTGAGTTTTGTTCTTTAATCTGATTGGATTTCTCCATTTCTTTGTTTTGTTCTATAAACTGATTGGAATTATCCATTTCTTTGTTTTGTTATTTATTTTGATAATAATTCTCTAGATGGATCCATAGTACTTTAGCAGAGGTGCAGTGTCCCATCTTTTCTTTGACTTGGTCTGACAGTCCATTCTGGATGTCCTTTAATGCTATTGAATTTTCTTTGCTTCTTTTGCAGTTTTGGATTTGCTCTTTGAGGTAGTTGAGTACCAAGGTTTAGATACTACTAATTCCCAAACACCAAATCCTCTTGAATTCAAATACCATTTCATTATTTCCCTCCATGACGAGTAGTCTATTCCATCAAATAAGGGAGCTTCATTTGTGGAGAGAGCCATTTGTCGACCCATTTCTTCAGAATCTACCTTCCAATGTTTAAATTGTGTTGAAGGGCACCTACTCTGATACCAAGTGTTGAAACACACATTGACACTAAGAGGGGGGGGGTGAATCAATGTCTGGAACTTTTGACTACTTTTCACACTTTCATAGATTAACTAAATTAACTAAATAAGATATATGAAGTTCAATTAAATATTCATAAACATGTATAACACAAACTTTATGACGTAAATAAAATATCATTCTTTTATTTATTTAACTTGAATGAATACAAATAAATTCAATCCTTTAATATCTTCAACTTCAACTGAATATGAGATATCCATATAAAATGTGCGAGGTGGTCGGTACATGCGGTTCTTTGAAATCAACTTGCCCAGATTTTCCTTTCATTGTCGTATGCCTGATCGACTTCAATACATTTTACCTTTTCATAAATGTTTAAATCGACATCTGTATATTTCCTTTGTTGGTGACTAGTTAAACTCAACTTCTAAACATTTTACTTGATGGTGGATATTAAAACCGACTCCCTTTCAACTGCTAGTCACTAAAGATTCAACGTGGTCTCACCCTTTTTTGTATTTCCTTCCTTATTCGACCGAAAAACATCTTTTCTTCGACTCAACTAGAAGAAATTTGACTTGAGTAATTTGACTCCGGTCGATCCAACTTGCTTCAGCCTCAACCCGAATTGATTTAAGTTTACTTATACTTCAACCTTTGGGGCAATTTAGTTTACATATTTCTTGGACCGAATCAACTTAGAAGAAAACCGACTTGAGTAATTCAACTTTGGTCATCCCGACTTTCTTTGGTCGAATTGTATTTCCTGACTCAATTTTCTTTGACTTCGAACTTCATGGTGATTTACTTCACTTCTACTTGGACCGACTCAATTTCTTCGACTTCAAATCCTACTTATCCAACTTCTACCTTCGATTTCGAACTTCGATCTCTTTTACTTCAACCTTCGGCTTTTTCAACTTTGACTTCTTCAACGTCTTGCTGAGATTTTTATACCAGACTTCTTGATATCTGGTGCATTTTGTTTGACTTCAACCTTTAAATTTTTCAATTTCAACTTCTTGATGAGATGTTTATACCAGACTTCTTGATATCTACTGCATTTTATTGAAACACTCTACTTTGATCCTTTCTTCTTGCATTTAATTAGTATACTTGACCCATTTAATTTTTTTGACTCAACTTAAGGTTTGACTGGTCGAGACAATTGTTTCAGACTTGAATTAAGGCTTGACTGGTCAAAACATTTCTTACTCATACTTTTATACCAGACTTATTTACACTGTGACTTGTATGGATCCATGTTGGATTTTCCATTTATCCTTTTTGTCTAGACAATTTCTTCTTTTGTGCATGGATGTTAATAACACATTCCACCATAGACCATATTGCCACTAGGAAGAGTGCATCAAGTTCATACAATATATTTATTCAATATTATCCTTCTATTGACATTCAAGTAACCTTCATAAAATTATGTCCAATATTGACAATTCTTGACATTCAAGTCACCTTCATAAAATTATGTCCAATATTGACAATTCTTCTCAAACCAATCAATCAATGATACTTCACCTATATATCAAGGTTGACATCAATGACAACCAAATTGCCAACATGTATAATGTGTAGGAAGCAACTACAATCAATGATGTATCCAAAAGTGTGTTGAGAATTTATGAAGCTGTAGAAAATCGGCAAGCATACCACCAAGCCTCTATGATGGAATTGGAAGGTATTATTTTGAATCAACCTGTTTCTATTTTAATTGACCTGGGTTCTAACCTTAGTTACATTTCACCTTGGGTTGTTGAAGAATTTTCATTATATATAAATAAAAATGTTATAGGATGGTTGGTTCAGTTAGCCACTGGAACAAAGAGGAAAGTGGTTGAGTTGATCAAAACATGTCCAATTGAAAGGGGTGGACTGCAGACTTAGGAAACCTTGAATATCCTACCCCTAGGTTCATATGATGTATTATTAGGAATGGATTGGCTAGCTACCAACAATTCAATGTTGAATTGTTGTGAGAAGGTTTTGGAATGCGAAGATGAGGAGAGAAATGCAAGGATTTTGCAAGGCATTCAGAAGCCAGTTTCATTAAGGCAAATATTGGCATTGCAGCTCAAGAAGTTCAGCAGAAAAGGGTGTCCCTTGTATGCTATACAAGTTCTTAACTCAACAGAGAGAAAATATATGAAGGTTGAATATCACCCAGTGATATGGGAATTCATAGAGGTGTTTCCAGAAGAAGTGTCTAGACTACCTCCGGAAAGAGATCTTGATTTCTCAATAGATATTGTACCTGGAGCAGTACCAACATCGAAAGTGACTTACAGGATGAGCATGCCATAGTTGGTGGATCTAAAGGTGTAACTATAGGAAATTTTGGATAAGGTTTACATTAGGCCGAGTGTATCTCCATGGGGAGCATCATCCCTGTTTTTCAAGAAGAGGGATGGTACCTTGAGACTATACATTGACTATAGACATTTGAACAAGATGACCATCAAGAAAAAGTATCATTTTCCTAGGATATATGACCTCTCTAATCAACACAAATGAGTTGCAGTCTTCTCAAATATTAATTTAAGGTCGGGATATCACCAAGTCATAATCAAAGATGAGAACATCCACAAGATATCCTTTAGAACAAGGTGTGTGCACTATGAGTTTGTGGTGGTTCCATTCAAACTCACAAATGCACCATCTACATTAATGTGTTTGATGAATAGTGTGATCGACAAATGTTTGGAAAAGTTTTTATTAGTATTTTTGGATGAAATTTTAGTGTATTCCAAGAACAAAGAAGAGCATGAAGAGCATCTTAGGATGGTGCTACAAGTGTTAAGAGAGCACCAGTTGTAATCTAAGTTCAACAAGTGTGATTTCTTTCAAAGGGAAATCCATTATATAGGATATGTAATCTCATTAGAGGGAGTGGAAGTGAATCCCAAAAATATTAAGGCAATCATGGATTGGCCTGCCCCTATAAATGTGACAGAAGTAATATCCTTCATGGGATTTGTTGGGTATTACAGGAGCTTCATAAACAGATTTTCCAATATTGGTAATCCTATTACCTTGTTGCACAGAAAAAGGGAATAAATTTGTGTGGTCACTAGAGTGTGAAGAAAGCTTCCAAAAGTTGAAGCATCTATTAAATAATGCCCCTATTATGAAGATTGAAAACCTATAAAATGACTTCCTTGTTTTCATAGATGCTTGCAATGAAGGAGTGGAGTTCTCATGCAACAAGTGCAAGTGATTTTTTATGAATCACTAAAGTTGAATGAGCATGAGAACAATTATGTTACCCACGATTTATAATTGGCAACAATCGTGTATGCGTTGAATATGTGGAGGCACTACCTACTCAGGTGAATATTTTTCTTAATGACAGATGAATGTGGTCTAAAATATTTATTTGAATAGCCAAGGTTGAATGCTATACAAGCTCAACAGATGGTGTTGATGAGTGAGTTTCATTTTGAAATCAAACACATCAAAGGAAAGGAAAATAGAGTGGCGAGCACGCTCAATCGAAGTGTACAGAATATACACTTAGAAACAACAAATGTAGGAGAGTCCAACATTAAGCATAGGATTAAAACCCTCTTACAAGAAGACCATTTTTTCACTCAAGTTAAAGAAAGGTTACATCGAGAATCCAAGGAAAATAAGTATGAAGGGTATCACCTTGGAACTGATGGTATGTTGTTGTATAGTGACAAATTGTACGTGCCTAATTCAACATATTTGAGGTGTCTAATTATGGATGAGTTCCATAGAAGACCATATGTAGGTCACCCTGGCTAACAGAAAATGGTGATAGCAGTAAGGTAGTTGTACTATTGGCTTGGAATGAAGCAGGACATTTCCCAGTACATTGTTAAATGCCTCGAGTGTTAGCAAGTAAAATTAAATAACAAATATCCTATAGGTTTATTGCAACACCTTCCTATTCCTGTATGGAAACGAGAAATGATTTCCATGGATTTCATTATTGTTTTGCCAAGGAAAATTAAGCTACATGATGTGATCATGGTTGCAGTGGATAACCTGAGCAAGGCAACTCATTTTATTCCTATTAATTCTACCTTCGTAGCCTTGGATTTTGCTAATGTTTTTATAAATAAAATTTTTAGACTGCATGGCTTTCCCAAGACCATAACTTCAGATAGAGATTCGAATTTCACCTCAAGTTTTTGGAAAATCTTGTTTACAATCTTGGTAACACAATTGGAATTTAGTACTTCCTACCATCCTCAGAAAGATGGTCAGACTGAAAGAGTGAATAGAATATTGGAGGAGATGTTGTGGATGCATTTTATTCATTAGCCAAAGTAGTGGGAGGAGTATATACCCTTGGTAGAATTATCCTACAACAATGATTATTAGGAATCATTAAAAATGATCATGTTTGAGGTTTTGTATGGTAGGAAGTGTAGGGTTCCAATTAGTTGGGTCACTCCAGTAGATAGAATCACACAAGGAACAAAATTGTTGAAGGAGATGGAGCAAGAAATGGTTAAGATAAGGCAAAATAAGAAATTAGCTCATGATAGAAAAAAGAGATATGCATATAGCAAGAGAAATCACATAGATTTTAAAGTAGGAGAACATGTGTATCTCCGAGTGAAACCCCAGAGAAGTTCCTTGAGAATGGGATTTTTTGCTAAATTGGAACCTCACTATTTTTGACCATTTGAAGTCCTGGAAAGAGTGGGACTAGTAGCATACAGACTTGCATTACCACCTATTGTTAGATCTCATAATGTTTTCCATGTGTCTTTGCTAAATAAATATGTGCATGAATCTAATAATGTAATTGATTAGAATGTGATACAGGTGGAACCAGAAGGAGAATTCCATCTTGAACCACAATGTATCTTGGACAGGAGAGAAACAATGCTCCGAAACCGATCCATGATGTAGGTCAAGGTGCAATGGAAGCACTTTGGAGCAAATGAATCTACATGGGAGCTCAGAGATGCCATGATATTGACATACCCATTCTTGTTTTCTATATAATTGTATATATATGGTGTTTTAAACACCGAGGATGGTGTTTATTTTAAAGGGGAGGGGAATGTAACACCCTGTTTTCCCTCAAGAATGTAATTATGCTAAGACTCCATATAATTATGTTTATGAAACATGTAATCATGTTTTTATTTATTGAAAACAATAAAACCATTGAATGAGAGGGAACAACCTTGAAAGTATTGGCCATGATACAGGAGTGGGAATTGATGAAGCATGGATTGGTGTAGTGGTTGGGTAAGGTGGAGTTGAGTTGTTTCAATGAAGAAAAGAGGAATATTCTTTAACAAGATAAATTATGATTTTTAAGCATAAACGCACAACTTCCAATGTACCTGATCTGAATGGAGCCACATGACCAGTTATGGAAGGTCATGGAAGTGGTTTAAGTCGTTAATGGTTGTTGATGGATTTGTTTCTTGAGGGAGGAAAGGGCCAATTGATTAACCTGACATCCAGACGCCAAAAACTTACCCCTTTAAGGGAATCCCGAGAGGATAGGAGGAAGAGGAGCCCAAAGGTGGAAAAACACCACCATACCAACAACTGATAGAGGAAATAAGAAGGATAGGGTGCACACATGCACAAACCAACAAAGAAGAGTCAATATAAGATAGAACTAGTAAAGCAACAAACTTAGAGGGAAAATGTGTCAAAAATGGAGGTGTTCGTGAGTGCATATTGAGGAAGAGAAGAAAGTGGAAGGTTTCCTTGAATACAATAGGAAAATCATCCAATTTGAGATTTATCATCCTGAAGTAGAGAAGACCCATATCTAGACTGGAGAAAAAGGACTAAAACTTGGTGCTTACTAGATAGAAAATTACACTGGCAAGGGGCGGTTGTTGAGGGGTTGTTTAGTAGAGAAGGGAATCCCTTATGCCTAGTAAATCCAATTGAGAAACCACTTGATAAAACTGTAGAGTCCATGATCCCAGTGGGAAGTGGGAAACTTATGTTATTGTCAGAGGTGGAAGGAAAGTAACCTTCTTGGATCATATTAAGTTTGGAGTCCAGCTGAATCATTCCCCTTGTGGTATCATGGCTTGGCATGGGGGTGTAATATTGTAGGAAGGAATTCTACATTATGGCCTAAGGTTGGGAGGAAAGGCATCCTCTCTCAGTTAGTTGGTATTGGAAATTCATCTTGATCAAATAAGTGTATAACTAGATTTTTTCAATTGTGTTTAAATGTTATAAACAAATATTGTCTCATTTCATTGTGAGATGTAATTGCTCATGATCAATGAATTAAATTCTATGAGATTGAAATATGTTTGTTATGGTTCTGGTTGGTCTGATAAGTCATGAAAAAGAACAAGTAAGGATAGTCTGTGACCTTGTGAACCTTATAGATTTAAAGCAAAGTTTGTAGGACATGAACAAAAATATAACTTGACCAGTGATGCAAGAGTCTTGTTGATCAGAGATATTTCTGTGAAAAATGAAAGGCCTTAAGTCTTGTGGTAGTTGTGTTCCTTATGTGGAAAGCTTGCAAGATATGAAAGAACTTCATTTCCAGTGAATTCAAAAGGCCTTTGATGGTCTTAGGGTAGTTTTCTAACTCCTGAAGACTCGGTGAAACCCTTACAGAACCCTGAAATTTGACTAAGTCCCAAATCGATTTGTTAGACAGAGGAGAAATCCAGTGTTTCTTTGGGAACACTTGTATCCATTGATTCGATAGGTTGAGTGAATCTCATCCCTTCGTCAGGGAGGCATTATCATTTTGAATGAACGAGTCTCAAGACTTGTATAAAGTTCGATGATGATAATGAAATCCTAGAGAGAGGAAAAGAATTGTCGATTTGTTGGGAGAGGTCTCAAGGAGATCTAGATCATTGTTACAATATGCATTGTCATCGGGAATAGAGAATCATTGGAGTGAGATTCGTTCCAAAAAAATGTCGACGATGATAAATTCTTTAGGATAAACGAGAGTCGTGGATCTATGTGTAGGAGAAAGTTACTTTACGTTGTAGATTGTTATACATCCTAGTTAAGAAATAAAGGGAAATGATGATGTCATTATGGCATGGCACACCAACTCGACAACGATCGTGTCCTCAATGGTGGCATGTGTCACTAGGGGAGTGGTTGATATATTTGAGTTGTCCTGGGCAGAGTCAAAAGCTTAAAAGGCTACCACCATAATCGAGATCATCGGATCTAGATGTTGTCAGATCTTAGTCATTCATCGGAAGATGATGGGCTTGGATCTATAGGTGTGAATGGGAATGAGTGACGATGAGAATGAGGTCATAAGGTTGACCGAAAATTGTTGATCAATAAGCAGGAAAGATGAAATCTCAGTCATAGATCCTTGTGGGTCACACCCATTCACTGTGAGATAAACTAAAGACTTGGATGTTATTCAGCGTGGAAGTTGGGAATGCTGACACCATTGGATCCATAGGAGGTTTGTTGGCCCTTGACAAAGTTTTGGGAGATTCTTGTTCATAGTGACCTATTTTGGTACTTTGACAGCCTATCGAAGGAGGAGCTCAAGACGAAGCGGAGATCAGGGGATCTCGACCCACTTTTTTGGTCCTTTTTGGGTTTTTGGGATTATGTAACAGGATTGGGATGTTGACCCATGGGTTTACCCATGCTTGGGCCTATTTTGTAATGTATAAATAGATGTATAGGCATCTATAGGTAGATACAAGAATCTATGTGATGTATGCTAAGTGCAAGTAGGGTTTTGTAAGTACTTTGTACATGAATGTGAGATACGTGCATAGCTAAGTGCAAGTGGTCGTAACAGATGGTGGAAGGCTTTGTGTTGTAATGCAAGGAAGAAGGATCTAGCGATATGCACAGATCTTATGTCCTATGCGGAGTAGGGTTTTGATGGCTCTATTCTTGTAACCGATTGACTGAAGATAATAAAGAAGAAGAGTTCGTGGATGTAGCCCCAGGGTGGGGGTTAACCACGTAAACACTGTGTTGTCTTGCTTTGTGCCTGTCTGGATGTGTTTATTTCTTTTTCTAAGTTCTTAGAGATGATTAGATAGATATGCTTATTCTTATTGATAATGATGTATAAGAATGTTATATCTGATCTACATGAATGTGTTGAGTGCTTTATCTGCTAGATCTGACCTATCTATTGATGTTAAGTGCTTAAGTACGTTATATTAGTGTGAATGTTGCGAAGCCCTGTTTTACCAGCGAAGTGATTACTGATTATATATTAAAGAACTAAAGGTGTTAAGTTCTTTATGAAGTATTATAATCACAGATCTGTGTCCCAGCTAAGGTTGCAGACACCTGAGTCTTGCAACCACCCCTGCCTCTACCTCGGGTGAGTCTTCATCTGCTTCACAGGTGTTACCAAAAGGGATGGTAGTTAGGGCTTTGTCGGTGCACTGTTGTAGCGTTGAACCCTGGGTCTGCCCTTGTGCCAACAAATGGTTCTATTGCTGGGACCTGAAACTATGATTGTTGGGAAATAAGAAAGAAGAATCTTTGTGCAAAGATTCGTCCTGAAATTGTGAAAGCTCTGTGCATAGATTTGTGCCCTAGTGTGCAGTATTCTACTTGACTTATAAATATCTGTGCTAAAAGAAAGAATCGCGATATGAAAAAAAGAGGTCGGATCTGAAGAAAATAAGCAAGATCTGAAAGCTTTGTTCTCTAAGAAAGGAAAAAGTGAGAATTTTTTATTAAAAGAGGTAATATCTACAAGCTCTGTGCTCTGATAAAGGTAAGAATAGTTAAAAGTTTTAGATCTGGAAGCTTTGTGCTCTATAGAAGTAAGATAAGTGGAAAATTTTGTTTCTAGAGTATGGATTTAGGTATGTTTAATAGAGCCTGTCCTAGTTTGAAAACTAGGGTATCAATAGATGAAAGAAGATTTGATATGAGTAGATCTGATAAGAATAGTGAAAGATATGTTATACCTATGCATAGAAAGAATGTTTGGACTAACAAATGGATGGAGGATCCTAGAAAGAATTTATTGCAAGTTAGCTCCTATGATCCTAGCGCGCAGTACAGGAGAAGATGGGGATAATTTAAAAGAAATGGAGGATTAACCCTCTATTACAGCTACAGAAAACTGGGACATATTTCTAAGGCATGCCCTGGGAGAAGACCTGGTTGTCTTTGTTGCAAAGCTATGAACCATTTAGTGTTGGATTTCCCTAGAATGATTGCTAAGCTTGAAAGTATGAACATAAGACAAGAAAACCCTAAGGAAGATCCAGAAACTAAGGCTATAGCAGAACCCTAGAAAGAATCAAAGAAGGTATTGCTACAGATGAAATAAACCTTGAATGACCACCGACATGTTAGATTATCAGAGATATTTAAAGACAAGGAATGCCTTGAAGCAAGAATATGAGACTTCTACATTGACTACGCTCTAGATGAGGAAACATCGGTGAATATCATGACAGAGAGAACTTGGGAAGCTATAGGAAGGCCTACTATGATTCCTTCATTAGGAGGAATAGGGGTATTAAGAGGAAAACTGGTAAACCTATGTGGAAATCTCACTCAGATATCTATGAATGCCAATGGAACTTCAACAAAAGAAGATTTTGATATTATTCAATTTATTGAGGACCGTGCCCCGTTTACCATGTTACTAGGGAAACCTTGGATTGAAAGAGATGAAGCCAGATGAAAAGAAGAAGAAGAAGTTTTGGAGCAGAAGAGACAAGAGTTAAAAGATTGCATGACTAGAAGGATCACATACTTGATTGAAGAATAGGAGAATAGGTCGAAGCTACTTAAAACTAGAAACCCATATGTCGAAGCTGGAAGAACATTAGAAGACTCGTAGAAGACTAAGGTACCTATCTCAGATAAAGAAGAGGTGTTAATCCCGAATCCTAGGAAAGAATATCAACAGCGCGCAGTGACTATGACAAAAGATGATAAGAATCAGAATGGAAAAAGGACTACCGGGATGAATCTAACTGGGAGGAAGGCTAGAAAGCTAAGTAAGAAGAGAGCTAAGTTTGAAAAGTTACAAAAGGTTCCAGAGGGAACTTCTCAGACAAAAAATTTATAGAATGGGAGCTTCATCGGGATATCAGAACAACGACACATGGCACTTCGCCATGGTGAGGCAATATAGTTGTTGGGACCGATATATCCATTCGAATGTCGCTCCGAACGAGTCGAAAAGCATTTATAGCTCGACCCCAGACCGTTGGACTACACCACAACGAACAGAACAAGAGTTAATGAGGCTTCATACCCATTACAAGTGAACCATTGCTGAGTTGCCTATTTATCCCATCGTGCCATGCACAAAGAACACTTTTGCTAACCAAGAATTTGAGCCCGCAAACCAAGTGAACTGTATACAGTGATCATTGCCCTCTTGTTGTTTATTCTAGTGCAGTATATGAGTTAATTGTGAGCCTGATATTATTAATTCCGAGCATGTATGTCCGACGACCTCACCGCAGTTGAAGAATTAGTAACCAAAGTACTCCTCGACTTGATGAATGAAAGATTCATGTCGGAGAGAGGATTGTCTACCGGTCTACAAGCATCGTTGATGAGAGGACTGTCAGCCTCTTTGTCCACTGCTCAAGCCGGACCATTACGGCCCATAGATGAGAAGCGAACCAAGCACAGAGACGATCTCGCGAATGCTAAGTTGATTCTGAGCATTTTACCCGCCTATCTACCACCTCTAAGCGGCACAATAAATCGAGACAGTGTGCCCAAAGACTTTGAGTATGAATTGGTCACTGTGTACCTCCCGAAGGGGATACGTGCAGTTCACATAGATCAAGAAAAGATAGCAGTGTTGAAGTTTAGTGACTTCAAACTTAGTGACAGGAAGGTCTACAACATGCTCACCCCACATAAGTACCTGACCAGGATGAAAGGAAAGAATTCAAAGATAATTCCTCAGTCATGGACCCATAACCTCGCGCAGTCCACACTGCTCAACATCATGAAGATTCCTCACTTCGGAAGACACTAAGAAGTGAATGCATGCGTCAAACTGTTGTTGTCCTATTACCATGGTGGATACTTGTGGTTAAACCATTGTATCACAGTGGATCTGACATTGATCAATCGGATCATAGGGCTGAGTATGCAAGGCCCTGACCCACAATATTTCTATCCCGGAAAAACCATGGATCATGCTTTAGCTCAAAGGATAAAAGACACCTACGATGATCTCAAGAAAGGAACACAAGGCTACAAGGTAGCTTCTATCCAAAGAGGCACAGTGTGCCTAGCCTGTCAATTGATCGCAGGAAAATTAGTCTGCAAGAACTGACCCACCCAAGTCACTGGTTTTGTAGTCGACCTCGTAGGGAAGTGCGCAGAGGGCCTACAAATGAATTGGGCGAAGTACCTCGTGAACCAGTTGGAACTGGACTGCAGGGAAATGCAAGATCAAGGATTTGAGTTCCACTTCAGTTGGCTTCTAATCCTGATTGCTTTCATTGCATGGGAGATGCCGGAAGGTGCAACCTTCCCCGACATCGAGCCCTTTGAACCTCTGGCCACGAAGTTCAGTACACTGTGGTATTCCAGTGACATGAACAAGCAATGGCAGTCAAATGCCGTATTCCACACATATTACAATCAGGTGAAGTTATCTATCCATTCCAAGCCTTGCATCACGCCAAATACTCTCCAAAGGTTTCAGCCTTTAGTGAAATTTAGCGCGGACCTCCATTTCATTTATATTACAGTGCACGCTGATGAGAACAAGTAGCAACTTCAATCTTACTTCAAGTTGATAGAGGAGGATTTAGAAGAAATCACCAAGGAATGGTCGACGGACCTCCTCATTCCAGCAGACCCTGCGGAGATATCCAATTTAGATAGTCCAAAGACTGCACCAGATACACCTAGACCTAGCAAGATAAAGAATATCAAAGAGGTCCATGATTTAGACAGCGCATCCGTGAAGACCGCTTCCATATCAGCAGAACAAGGAGGAGATGGCAGAGAGATAGATGGTGAAAAAGTTGAATAGAAGAAAGGCAAGGTTACATCGCCTAGAGATGAGGAGGATCCCTCAAAGAAAAGGAAGGTTTCCCTTTCGAAACCTTCCTCCTGGAAGAAAGTGAAAGCAACCATGACCAAAATGCAGACCATCCACACCTCCGAGGACTTCGATTTCATCATAGCAGCCCTGAATGATGCTTCGATGGAGATAGCAGAGAAGCAAGAAGCTAAGCAGGAGGAGTTGTTCCATCGGATTAAGGACGAGCTCCAAGGAGTGCAGCAGGCACTACAATCCAGCTGCGTAGTCTCCACTGTGCCTCTGTCAACAGGAACATCAAAACTGGGATATGAGCCAGCTCAACTCCACCGCATCGCTGATATAGTCGAAGCTTGCCTTCGACGAGATTAGGAAGAAACAGTGCATGCTACCTAGGCTTTGGCAGAAGTATAGGGAGACCTTGTAGAACAACACAATACTGTAGAATGGAAAAATCTTGCTCTACAAGCGAAGTGGGATGAAGAAAAATCACAACTGCAGAAAAGCAAGGAACAGTTGCTTGCAGAGTGACTCGAAGTAAAGGAAATGGTTCACAGAGCACTTCCCTCTGTGACAGTCGTAGAAGTAACGACCGAAGAGCGAGTTCCATAGCAGGTGGCACAACTTGAAGAAGTAATCCAGTAGCACCAGTAGCGCATAGCAGAATTGGAGCTTCGCACTGTGCCCAAGACCCCTCAAGATGTAAGAGACCAAAGGGAAGCAACTTCTCGCAATGCAGTTGACAGACTAAAAGCTCTTGCCTTGGAGTGCAAGCAGTTGAGTAACTGCATTGCCCAAACATATGAGAACCTCATCGTGAATCCATAGTTACAGGAATTAGAGTCGCAACTCAAGGAAGCAAAGCAGAATGCAGACACACTATAGGCATAGCTGAAGGCCTTGTCGGCCATGGAAAGAATGAAGCGGTCTCAAGAGAAACGCACCACCCAGCAGCAGATCCATATAATTCAAAGCAGAGTGATGGAAGTTACTCAATGACTTCAACCAATTCAATATAAGGCGTGCCAATTATTCATAGAGATTGAAAGCTGAGGAGCAGAGCTAGAACAGGTTGTCATCACAACAGAACAACGCCTAGAAGGGCCCGTAAACAATGCAGTGATCCAGGAGTTCACCGAGAAAGACGTCGTCACACAACAATAGGTTGAAGAAGCTCAAGCGAAGCTTGAGGCCTTTGAAGCAGAACTGGTCATATCAGAGTGACTCGAGACGAGTCACAGGTGAGTGTTGGGGGCCTGTTGGCCCTTGACCAAGTTTTGGGAGATTCTTGGTCATAGTGACCTATTTTGGGACTTCGACAGCCTGTCGAAGGAGGAGTGCAAGATGAAGCGGATATCAAGGGATCTCAGCCCACTTTTTGGTTCCTTTTTGGGTTTTTGGGATTATGTAACGAAATTGGGATGTCGGCCCATGGGTTTACCCATGCTTAGGCCTATTTTGTAATGTATAAATAGATGTATAGGCATCTATAGGTAGATACAGGCATCTATGTGATGTATGTTAAGTGCAATTAGGGTTTTGTAAGTACTTTGTGCATGACTATGAGATACTTGCAGAGCTAAGTGCAAGTGGTCGTAACAGATGGTGGAAAGCTTTGTGTTGTAACGCAAGGAAGAAGGATCTAGTGAGTTGTGCAGATCTTTTGTCCTATGCGGAGTAGGGTTTTGATGGCTCTGTGCTTGTAACCAATTGACTGAAGATAATAAAGAAGAAGAGTTGGTGGATGTAGCCCCAGGGTGGGGGTGAACCACGTAAACACTGTGTTGTCTTTCTTTGTGCTTGTCTGGATGTGTTTATATCTTCTTTTGCTAAGTGCTTAGAGATGATTAGATAGATACACTTATGCTTAGTGCTAATGATGTATAAGAATGTTAGATCTGATCTACATGAATGTGTTGAGTGCTTGATCTGCTAGATCTGACCTATCTATTGATGCTAAGTACTTAAGTACGTTATATCGGTGTGAATGCTGCGAAGCCCTGTTTTATCAGCGAAGTGATTATTGATTGTATATTGAGGAACTGACGGTGCTAAGTTCTTTATTAAGTATTATAATCACAGATCTATGTCCCAGTTAAGGTTGCAGACACCTGAGTCTTGCAACCACCCCTGCCTCTACCTCGGGTGAGACTTCATCTGCTTCGCAGGTGTTGCCGAAAGGGTCGGTAGTTAGGGCTTTGATGGTGCATTGTTGTAGCGTTGAACCCTGGGTCTGCCCCTGTGCCAACAAGGTTAGAACCGAGAGTCGTCAGAACTAGGAATGGTCCGATGGGTCGATCAGTCATCGGAATGTTCAACATTGAATGTTTATTGCTCCCAAGAGCGAAGGCTCGACGATGATGAAAGATTTTATGAAGTTGAAACTTTGATATGGTGTAATATGCATGTGCTATGTCGATGCCACGTTGGATGGAATGAATAGCAAGAAGCCATGTGGATGCCATGGAGCATGAGGGTGGATTTTGACCATGATGACCTGAAATATTTAGGAGGCAGTAACTTTAGATTCCAAAGTCAGAATTGATCGAAATCACAGTTGTTGAAGAGCTCTTGGTAGATAGAATCCATCATGATTTCTTAAAAGTATGCAAGGCCTATCATAGCTTAAATGGTGAGAACAAGATTTCTCACTTCAATGACTAGAGAATCCGCTAGCTAGTAGTGGAAAAAAAAAGAGGAAAGTCGACATCCCACTAGCCTAAGTGAGGGTTAGGGGGTCAAGTGTGTTACAAAAAAACCCAAGATGATTCATTTGAAACTAATTTCAAGACAAGCCACAAACACAAACTTCCATAGGCTATATCTCAGAAGATGTAATGAACCAATACCTGAAATTTTTAACACATGTACCTAGATATGCCTCCTTCGTATCCTCAAAATTTCACTATTTGAAGAATCATAGAAAAAAATCTATATAAAAGATTCCAATATGTTTGGATTGAAGGAGCGAAACCCTAGGATTCTATGCTCTGAAACCAATGTTATGAACCAAAATCCAAAAAATCGTGAATGAATAATCCACTTCGAGGGTAGAACCTTTTTTTACAATATATGAAAT